>PVKS010042575.1:0-15344 GCA_004027875.1 Aplodontia rufa | reverse complement strand
CTTTGTAGAGCCGGATTTGTGTTCATGTATCTTGCTAGCTTGAGTTTGTCATTGAAGTATTTAATTTCCCCTTCGTATTTGAAGCTGAGTTTTGCTGGATATATTATCTTTGGGTTGAAGTTGTTATTTTGTAACACTTGAAAGATATTGTTCCAAGCTCTTCTGGCCTTCATTGTTTGCTCTGAAAAATCCATAGTGACCTGAATTGGTTTGCCTCTGAATGTGATTTGGGGCTTTTCTCTAGCAGCTTTTAGAATTCTCTCCTTGGTTTCTCTGTTATTCATTATATGTCTTGGCGAGCTTCTTAATTGATTAGGTCTATTTGGAGTTCTATAAGCATCTTGTATGTGATAATCCGGATCGATAGAACAATGCGGGAAGTTCTCACTTATGATTTCACTTAAAAGGTTCTTTAAACCTCTTGTTTGCTGTTCAGACTTTTCTTCCAGGCCAATGATTCTCAAATTATTATGCCTCATCTCATCAAATATTACTTGGAAGTTCTGGTTATGTATTATAAGTTGTTTATCCCATTTATCATCTTTGATTTCTACGTTGTTTAGCCTATCCTCACTATCCAATACTCGTTCTTCAAGAGCTGATGTTCAGGTTTTCAGTAGAGCAAGCTCTGGTGTTGGTTTCTTCCAGAGAGGATTTGATTGGAAAATATCTTTTAAAAATTATATTTTAACATCAGATTCTGAAAGACAGATAGATAAAAATATGAAAGAGCAAGGCAAGTACTTATAAAAATACCCAAGAATGGATTATTCACATTTCATGATAAAATGATGTTACAGTAGAAAGCACACTTTTAAAAAATTCACTCAACTACTGTGCTATTATTTTCCCCTACCATGAGATAAATGTTAAGTTGGTTGTTTACATCCACTGTAATAATATTTTAAGCTTAGCCTCAGGAACATAAAAGATAGTATTAAAAGACCTAATTTTAGAATTTTTTAGATCTCTTCATGCAGAATGTTAAATGGTGAATGTAAAGAAATTTACCAAGTAATTGGAGTAAAACAATTTACATGCAACCATTAAGAACAAAACAAAACCAAAGGACCTTTGAGTTTCACTAAACTTTTAACTATTGCCTACACTTATCAGTTAATGAGGTGATTGCTCAATATATACATCTAAAAGTCTACATGTTCAGACACTGAATTATAGTTGTTTAGCTATATATATATTTGCATTAATTATCTTTCTAGGAAGGGAATGCTGAGCTGGAGTGTGTTTTTCAAATGATTTATTAGTGGTTAATACCTGTGAAAGATAAGGTGAAGATGATCAGAATCAGAGGAAGAAATCTTAAACAGCAGGGTTGTCACGAAACATAAATATAGAGGCAGAATAGGTAGAGGCCCAGATCATGTTGCACAAAGGTCTGAATTTACCCAACAGGGATCTCAGATGATAGCCTGTCTATTTGAGGAGTATCACATGGAGAAGAGATGACTAGACCCTACTATCAACTCCAGCATTGCTAGGCTTCCTGAGAGGAGTGTGGCCTCAGTTTGGAAGGTGGATCTGATCTGGAAATTAGTATCAACTGGAAACTTGGTCAATTGAATGCACTTCACACACGTTCCTCTGTGGAAAGCTATTCATGCTCTGCAAATTCATGGCTTTCGTGGTCCACAATTTGTATACCAAGAAGCTTCTTTTCCACATGTCCTTGGTGTCCTGAATTCCTGTGGGCCTTCTTCCCTGTGAGAAAACTTGGAAGACGGACAGATGGACATTAATGGAACAACCTATAGCATTCATCACAGTGAAGAAAGTTTCAAGGATGATATTATTTTTCTGCCAAAATCACATCTGCTTGTCATGTGGCTGACTTGGGTGTATTCCATATCTCCTCATTCTAGAGATATCTGAACCCTGGTAACTGTATACTTTTTTTTTGCAAAGTTTACTGCACTCATCCACTTACACTCATGGTTATAAGAGAAAGAAAAAGGAAATTCAAGGGAACCATATGAGTCCAAACCCATCCCTGCCTGGCCCATAACTACAGCTCTCTTCCTGTCTACCACGGTTAATCCCTGTCAAGATGATGATTCTTTCCTTTCAGTCTGCTGGTCCCTGGCTATGGGCAGTCCAGAGGAGCTCTTTATTCTATCCTTGCTCCCATATTTACTTCTCTTGATTCTCATCATTCCTTTTCATAGATTCAGATTTCCATCTGGGATTCTTTTTGCTTCTCCCTAAATGACTCCCCTCGAGATTGGTTTGTACTTTAAGTCACTAGTGGTGAATTCTTCCAGCTTTTGGATGTCTGAAAATGTCTACTTCACCTTTATTTCTGAAGAAATACTTTTGCTTAATACAGAATTCTAGAATGATGGTTTCTTTAATATGTTGAAGATGATGCTCCCCTGTCTTTTGGCAATTTTTTTTGTTATTGTTGTTCTTTTCTAATGACAAGAAAGCAGCTGCTGGCTGCCATTCTTTTTTTTTCCTCTGTATACAATTCATCTTTTTTCTCACTGAAAGCTTTAATATTTTTAAATTGCAAAGTTTATGCAATTTGTTTGTATGTTTTGTTATGTGACTAGAATTCATACTTTAGCTTTTTCCCTAAATTGTGGCAAGCTAACAGATGTTCTCAAAGCCACAAGGGTAGAATGCAACAGGGTAGAAATTATTATTATTTTTATTATTACTGTGAGAGAGTCACTAAATTTTAGCTTAAGGGATAGAGGGAGGTGAAAGTGACAGGACTTACCTTTTGTCACCGTAGTGACTAGAATTTGGCAGAACATGCAACAGGCTGATTTCAATTTTTTTAATAAATTTGAATAATTTTTTTAATAATTTTGAATATTGGAAACTTCATCCAAACATGGTGTAGGTGCATATTTACATTAGAGCAGAATGCTCAGATGACCCCCTGGTGAATTTCCTTTTATTTTGGCCCATGTTCATAAATGAATTCAAATCATTCCTGTCTCACCAGATGACAAAGTGGGCAATGATATTCCCTGGGAAGCAGATGGGATAATAGTATATCTACAATACTACCACAGGATTTAAAAAACTCTCCAATTTAAAAATCAACCACAGAGAGGAGAGATGGAAAATCCACCTCAGCAGTTGGGTGAGTTTAACCTAAGATGCTGAAGATTACATTTCTTTTCCCCAGGTAGATTGGGGGTTCAAGATAATTATTAATTGGAATTAATGAAAATATGTCTTAACTAAACACATAAGAGATTTGATATTGAAGATTTTATTTTGAAAATAGTAACATACATATTTTTTCATTAAAATATTTTGGAATTAAGAGAAATTCTAGTAAAACATAAATATTTTAAGTTATCAACTCAATTTAAGAAGTATTTGTAAAGAAATATTGTTTTATAATTCTCTAATAATCTCTCTTATTACATAAAAATAATCTTTTTAGTTTTTAATATGTTTATTCACAATAATCCAGAAGCTTCACAGAAAACCACTTTAAAAGCACATTTATAGTAGAAAAATGTATACAGTAGTCACAATTTAATTTTAACATAATTTAATATACTTCTTTTGTTCTTTATTTCAAAATGTTATGTCATGACAAGAATAAAGAACAATTTTCATTTGACTGGGTTTTTTCCACCATTGTGTTGTTCCAAAAATGAACCAAATGTTAAATTCTAAAACAAGTTTAGTCTATGATATTTTCTATAACAAAAGTAAACACTATTTGATTGAATCATAATTTCTATTTTTTCCACTTATTTTAAAATATATTTCCTAGAAAGAGAGCGTGTTTATTAAGTGCTAACTTACTTACTTAGGATTAAGAATATCTTAATTTTGATACAGTCAATTGTCTTTTCTCAATATGCCAATTAATTTTTATTTTTTTTAGTCAGTGAATTATAGTTTTACATAATGAAAGGATTTGTTACTACACTTTCATCATGCGCACAATATATCCATATACTTCATAACCCCCCTTTTCCCCACTCTCTGATCTCATTCATCTACTGATCTCCTCTAATCATTTAAATATATTATAAAATATTTTGTGACTTTTATATTTTAAATGTCTGCATGTGTGGTATTCTGTATTTTAGATCACCATGCAGTATAAATATCACCCCTTTTCCATCCTCATCCTATACTTTTCATCTTTCCAACACCACATTTCACCCTCCCCACAAACCAAGCTTCCCCCAGTTCATTCATTAACCCATGTTGGTGGATCTATCCTACCTTTTACTCACCCAGTCCTTTATTTTGCTTTAGTTTCCACATATGAGAGTAGCATTTGACTGTTGATTTTATGAATTTAGCTAATTTTACTTAGCCTTATTTTCTCCATTTCTGTCCATTTATCAGCAAAGGCCATGATCTCACTCTTTTTTTTTTTTTTTAAAGAGAGAGGGACAGTGAGAGAGAGAGAAAGAGAGAAACAACTTTATTTAGTTTTTTACATGGCCTTAGTTGCTCCAACACTCAGTTGTGTACGTGGTGCTGGGGTTTGAACCCGGGTCCTCGTGCTTGCCAGGCAAGCACCGAAACCACTGAGCCACCGCTCCAGCCCCGATCTCACTCTTTTTAATAGCTGAGTAGAATTCCATTGTGTGTTTATGTTTCTCTCTCTGTGTGTATGTGTTTGTGTGTGTATCACAGCTTCTTGATCCATTCATCCAGTGATGGGCATCTGGGTTGATTCCATACTTTAGCTATTATAAATTTTGCTGCTATAAACATTGATGTAGTTGTTTCACTGCAGCATTTTGGTTTTACATCTTCTAGGATAATACCCAGGGGTATTGGGTATGGTGGTCCCATCCCTAATTTTTTGAGGATTCTCCATACTGCTTTCCAGAGTGGTTGTACTAGTCTGCAGTCCCACTAACAACTTAGAAGAGGTTCGTTCCTTGCACAAACTCTGCAGCATCTATTGTTTGTATTCTTCATCTTTGCCATTCTGAGTGGAGTGAGGTGAAATCTTAAAGTACTTTTGATTTTCATTTTTCTGATTGCTGGAATTTTTTTCATATATTTATTGACCTTCTGCATTTCCTCAGTTGAGAAGTTTTTATTTAAGTTTTAATTTTTCACATTTATTGATGGGATTGCTTGTATTTTTGATATTACATATTTTTGTGCTTTTCATAAACTTTAGATATTAGACTCCTGTCCAAGGACTAGCTGATTATGATTTTATCCCATTCTGTAGGCTCTCTTTTCAACTTCTTGTTTGAATCTTTAGCTGTACAGAAGCTTTTTAGTTTAAATGTATTCCACTTGCTGATTTTTGTTTTTAATTCTTGTGCTATAATGGTCTTGTTTAGGAAATCACTTCTGGCCCTTATGTGATGCAGTGTTGATCCTATGTTTTCTCCTAATAGTTGTAAGGTTTCTGGTTTAATGCCTAATTCTTTGCTCCATTTTGATTCAAATTTTGTGCATGGTGCAAGATAAAGATCTAAGTTCAATTTTCTTCTTTTTTTTTTTTTAAAGAGGGAAGGATATTGAGAGAGAGAGAGAAGAGTCAGAGAGAATCAATTTTTATTGAATTTTTTACATGGCTTTCATTGCTCCAACTCTTTAGTTGTGTACATGGGTGCTGGGGTTTGAATCCTTGTGCTTGTGCATGCCAAGAAAGCGCCATAACCACGGAGCCACCGCTCCAGCCCCCTAATTTCATTTTTCTGCATGTGGCTGTGTTGGAGACTAAGCCCAACATGATGCCAGAGAAAAGAATTGGTGGTAAACAACTCTAAGAGGCCCAGCTGGCTTGTAATTAGCAAACTGCCTGACCGCATGACTAAGCTATTTGGCTGCTCATTTGTTACAATTGGTTGTATGTGTTTGCACTGTATCCCTATTGGTTGTTGTAACAGATAAATACTGGGCGTACAGAGACAGAGATAGATGACTCTAGTAGATGACACTGGTGAGAGGAGACCTTCCCATGCAGGCGGCAGAAACGAGACAGAGTAGTAGCCACTAGTCAGAGAAGCAGCAGCGGCAGAGACAGAGGAGATCAGCAGAAGAAGCTGAGACAGAGAAGTAGCAGCAGCAGAGGCAGAAGAAGAAAACCTAACATGCAGGCAGTAAGAGGAAGAAAAGCCTCAGCGGTAGAAATAGGGACTCTAGTGCGACAGTAGAAACGGGGACTCTAAAGAGAGAAAATGTGAATAGCCTTGACTCTAAATGTAAAAGCCTCTAGTGAGAGGAGATGTATGTTTTAAGGCCTTGCCTCTAAAAGAGAGAAGGTGGAGAAGGAAGCGCTTGGAGGCCTTTAGCTGTGGTAAAGGGAGAAATGAAGCGCTTGGAGAACTCAGGGCCAGTGGGTCTACTTCATTCCCAGTCAACCACCGAATGAGAGCCGTCCGGTTCCTGCCGGCAGGGACTGGACATGGCTGTCCACATTTCCTACCACTATTTGTTGTTGTAAAGGCTCTTCTCTCCATGTTATAATTTTGCCACCTTTGTTAAGTATCAGATGGTTATAGATTTATGGATTTGTCTCTGTGTCATCTATTGTATTCCATTTGTCTTCATGTCTGTTTTGATACCGATACCATGCTGTTTTTGTTACTACAGCTCTGTAGTATAGTTTCATATCTGGTATTGTGATTCTCCTGCTTTGCTACTTTTCTTTCTTTTTATTTCTTATTTTTGTTTATTTTTTTGCTAAGAATTGTTTTTGCTATTTTTATTCTTCCAAATGAACCTAAGAATTGATTTTTATATATCTGTGAAGAATGTCATTGATATCGTAATGGGGATTGGATTGAATCTGTATAGAGTTTTTGGCAGAATGATCATTTGACTATATTAATTCTGCCTATTTAAGAACATGGTATTCATTTCCATCTTCTCAGGTATTCTTCTATTTCTTTCTTCAAAGTTCTATAATTCTCCTTGTAGAAGTCTTTCTCTTCCTTGTTTAGATTAATTCCCAAGTATTTATTTTTTGATGTTATCATGAATGGAATAGTTTTCCTGGTTTCATCCTTGGCCTAATCATGGTGTATAGGAATGCTATTGATTTATTGGTCTTTATCTTGTATACTGCTACATTGTTAAATTAATTCATGAACTCTAGAATAAACTCTAGAAATATTCTGGTAGTTTTTTGGGTCATATCATCAGAAAATAGAGATAGTATGACTTTGTTTTTTTTTCTATTCATTTCCCTTTGATTTCCTTCTCTAGCCTGATTGCTCCGGTTAGTGTTTTGAAGACTATATTGAAAAAGAGGGGTAAGAGTGACCACCCTTGTCTTGTTCCTGAATTTAATGGGAAGTTGTCAGTTTTTCTCCATTTAGTATGATTTTGGCTGTGGGTTTAACACGAATGACCTTTACATTGTTTAGGTACATTTCTTTAATCCCTATCTTCTTCAATGTTCTTAACATGAATGGATTTTGGATTTTATCAAAGACTATTTCCACATCTATTGATCATTGGTTCATATTCCTTCTTTCTGTTTCCTTCCTTCTCTTTAAGTAATGAATCACATTTATTGACTTGCCTATGTAGAAATATCCTTACATCCTGGAAGGAATCCCACTTGGTCATGGTATATTATCTTTTTGATGTAGTTTTGAATGTGGTTTGCTAGTATTTTATTCATGATTTTTAAGTCTGTGTCCATCAGGGATACTTGTCTATAGTCTTCTTTTCTTGGTGCTTCTTTATTGGATTTATTAATAGGGTTATGGTTGCCTCAGAAAAAGTGTTTATGAGGGTTCCATACCTTTCAATATCTGCTTATATTTTTGGGCCATATGCCTAGTAAACCTTTCTCCACCCTTTTATCAGCAACCTGTGGATGTCTTTGCTTGTAAAATGAGCTTCTTATGAACAACATATTGTTGAATTCTGTTTTTTTAAATCCATTGTGTTAATATGTTCCTTTTGAGTGGGAAGTTGAGACCACTAAATTCAGTGTTAATACCAATATGTGTTTGTGGTTCACTGTTATTGTGGATTTGCTGTATTTTGTACTGTCTTGGATCTTCTTTAATTGAATATACTTTTTATTGGACTTCCTCAATTTGTGGGGTTTGGTAATTGGTCATTCCTCTATGTGAAATTTGCTTTCAGTATTCTTTGTAGTTCTGGTTTTGTGATCATGAATTATTTTAGTTTATTCCTATCATGGAAAGTTTTTATTTCTCCATTGACTTTGAAACTGAGTTTTGTTGGGTTTAGTGGCTTCAGGTGACAAGTGACAATTGTTTGCTTTCATGGTTTGGAATATCTCATTCCAGGCCCTCCTTGCTTTGATGTTCTGGTCTGAAAAATCAGATGTGATCTTTATTGATTTGCCTCTAAATGTGACTTGATTCTTCTCTCTTGAAATTTTTCATATTTTTTCCTTGTTTTCTCTGTTATGCATTTTGAACATGATGTGCCGCAGCAAACTTCACATTCGATTAGGCCTACTTGGGCTTCTGAATGCCTCCTGTATGTGCATGAATATCATACTTCTGAGAAGGGAAACTTTTCTGTATCTACCTCTTTGAAAATGTACTTTATGCCTTTAGTTTGTACCTCCATGTTCTCTTCTATGCCAATGAGTCCCATGTTTGGTCTTTTAATATTGTCTCAGAGCTCTTTTACATTTTATTCAAGCTCCATAATTTCTTTGCCTTTGCTTCCTCTTGTTGTCAATGTTATTTTGTCTATCCTCAGTGTCATAAGTTCTTTCTTCCAGAGCTGATTTCTATTTTCTGCAGGTTGTAGTCTATTCACAAAGTCATCCATTGATATTTTAAGTTGACTGATTGTGTCTTTCATTTCTAGGAGTTCTGTTATGTCTCTTATCACTATGTTTACTTCTTTGTTAAAGTTTATTTGCTCTCTCAGTTCTTTCCTAAAGTCTTTTTTAATTCTCTTATCATTTTGGTAATCATTGTTATTACATTTCTCTTGGTATTCCCCTAACTCCGTTATCAGTAGCCTACTTTTTTGGGAAGTTGTGGATTTGAGATTTGTTTACTTGGTTCCTCATTTTTGAAGATCTTCTTCTTGTTCCTTAAAATGAATTAGATTCTAGGGGCTGGAGTGATTGACCAGTGGTTACAGTGCTTGCCTTGCATGCACAAAGACACAGATTCAAACAGATTCAAATATCATGTACACAACAAAGTGTTGGGATAATGAAAGCCACCTGAAAATAAAAACTAATAAAATTGATTCTCTCTTTCTCTCTCTTTTACTGTCCCTGTCTTAAAAAAAAAAAAAGATTTTTTTTCCTCCTTATTTTGTGTGTGAGCCTGTGTGTGTGGCTTTATTGTTTGTTTTGAGGGCTTTTTTTTTCTGAATTTAATATATGAGTCTTTGCCAGGGAATGGGATCCAAAGTCCCTCTCTGGTTATTCCTTTTTGTGTCCTTGTTGATGAATTTAGAGTTTTTGTCCCCTCCCTCTCTTGGGTTGGAGTACTATCAGGAAAGTTGTGTTCAACAGTAGGCTGTCAAACCAATGAGCATTTATTGACCGTTATTATTTCCAGAACCTCACAAAATAAGGGAGTAACCTATATGGACAACCAATTTAATAATAAAGAGCATTAAACTGATTTCTCAGTTCCTACAATAACTCTACAATTATAATTGCTGCCTATTAGAGGGAAAGTTGGGCTAGCAACTACCTCTTGTGACAAGAGTATTGAACTATCCTCTATATCCAGCTTAAAAACAAACTATTGTTATCACGTTTTGCATTCACAGCATTAAAGTTTACACAGTATTAATGGTGGTGGCTCAATGGTGGTGGAATAAACCAATTACAGCCAATTGGTGATAAACTTACAGACAGCTGAGAGTAAAGGAAATATGATAGGAAGGTAGTGAGAAGCTTGTAATTTTGGAGTGTGACCAGAGAGAAAGTAGAGATGATGTAGGATTTTATGATTTTAAAAAATGAGAGAAAAAGACAAAAGCAATAACATTAAGAGAGGGCAAAAGAGAGGAATAGAGCTTGGATGTTGCCAGAAGAAAGGATTGAAGGGAGTAGCAAAACCCTCACAACTGGGAGACTGTACAACACAAATACAAATTGTACTGGTTGGAGGCCAAGTCCTCAGAATGCAGAGCAAGGACAAATATTTACATTGAAAAAAAGGCTTAAGTTTGAAAGAAGAAATATTAAAGAAAGGAAAACATAAGAAAGAAGAAAAACAGTCTAGTATGTCTAAGTATATTTGACCTGGGAATCTGTTAGCTCCACAAGAGCACATTACAAAACACAATGAAAGGGAGAACAAAGCAAAACAAAACAAACACAAAAAACCTAATAAACAACAACAACAACAAAATAAACAAACAAAAAAGAACATTAATGGAAACTTAGGAATATTTGCACTGGAGTTGTCACTTCACACTGTGGGAGTGAAATACTGAGATCAGCCTCCAGTTTTGTTCTTCCAGTTCCTTATTCTGGAACTATGTGGTCACTTGAGGGCTTTGTAGGATTCTTGGGATGGAGATCCGGAAGGCAGGACTAGGGCCTAGTTTGGCCTCAGGGGTTTTGCTGAGTGGAGACTGTCTCAAGCCTTGAGAGAGCTGGGCCTTTGTCCATCTGTTTCCCACAGCTTTGGATTTCAGCTTCAAGACTCAAGTGCAGTAGTAGAGCTCCCTTTGCTCTTCACAAGCAAATTCCATTGAGATTTCCATGGAGAACTGCCAGGACCTGCTAAGGTTGAAATCAATGGCCCTTCACCTGAACTCATTCCCAAATTACTGAATTTTGGAGATTATTATTAGGAATAGACTTTATCCCCCCAAATCATATGTTAAAATCCTTACACTAATGTGATTGTGTTAGAAGATGACTTTGGGGAGGTGATTAGATTATGAAGGTTGGCCCTTGTGAATAAGAAATGCCCACTTATAAGATACTCCAGAGAACTCTCTAGTCCTCTATCTATTTTATGAAGATATAGAAGTGTGCTGTCTGCACCAGGAAGAAGTCTTTCACCAGAATCTGAGAATGCTAGCATCCTAACCTCAGACTTCTAGACTATGGAACTGTGAAAACTAAATTTCTACAGTTTATATCCCATTAATCAATGATAGTTTGTTGTAGTAGCCATGTGCTTCTTTAACACTTTCTTTTAAGAGATGTCTAAAATGTCATGGAAACAAATGGCTCATTACTCCTAAATTTCTTACTGTAGTTTAAGAAATGGTGCTAGCTAATTTCTGATTTTTAATGATTATTTTTCTGTAATAAAGATTTTTTTGGAGAGGTTACATTTATTTTATTAAGTTGTTGTACAATCAAAAATGCTTATAAAATAACAATATAATGTGCACTTGATCCAAATCCAGAGTCCCCCAAACATCAACTACAACCCAGACTCTTGATTCTTCTGTATTTTCCCCCTATAACAGATATAAATCATTCTCTCTCTCTCTCTCTCTATATATATATATATATACATATATATATATTCTGAATTTTCCAGAATTGTGAATTTTCCAGAATTAAATGATCCTGCCAAAGGATAACTTGACATCTTCAGTGAACTTAAAAGATAAAAGTAAAATTAGAGCACCACCTATGAATGAGATGGTTTGGATGACTACAGCTGCAAGGAGAAGCGGAGGCTGGGTAATAAATTTTCTTGCTTGGACATGTTTTAAGTAGTAGAATAGTGAATATCTTGATTAAATTTATGTTGGGGAGACAGCAAATCAATAAGAAGGTGCTTGTAGTAATTGAAATAAAAGACATGATGCTTGTCTGAGCCAGGGAACTGGAATAAGGGATGGAGAAGGAAGAGTCCACGATTTAAGAGCTAGCTAGATAAATGACAGCAGAATACACTGGATAATAGCAGAGGCTCTGAACTAAGGTAGATCCAGTTGCAGAAACTAGCTGCCTCTTTTAATTATTTTTGTACATTGGCCAAGATGTTTAATCTCAATAATTCTCAATTTACATTGGTAAATTGAACATAATAGTGGTACTTACTTCTCCAATTCTTGTAAGAATTTGTTTTGATATTATATGCAAAGCACTTGGCACAGTGCCTGATATAAATCCTCAAAGCATAATAGCTGTCATTACTGTAATTCACTGAACATGGCTATTTGTCAGGTGTTGCTGCTTAAGGAAAGCACTGCTATATATAATGAAAACGATATGACACTATCTGTTGTTCTAGCAAAATGTTTTCTCACATGATTTCATTTGTATCTTAATCACAGAGTTTGCAATACTATATAAATTAGAAATGGATGAACAATATTTTCCTAAAGTATAATATGTACTCATTTGGTTCCTAATTGCTCAGATATATTTTATCTCCTACAATCCATAGCATCAATTTTCTTGTAAAGTTTAGGCATTTGCATACGTGATGAATTGAACTTATGATGGATGCAAAACCTATTTCTTAATTTTGAAGTAAAGTGTCACTGACACAGATTTTTTTTTTTAAGAGAGAGGGATAGTGAGAAAGAGAGAATGAGAGAATCAATTTTATTTAGTTTCTCATGTGGCTTTCATTACAGTGACACTTTGTTTTGTATGTGGTGCTGGGGTTTGAACTCAAGTCCTCAAACATGTCAGGCAAGTGCCATAATTGCTTAGCCACTGTCCCAGCCCCTCAATGACAAACTTTTAAGAAGAGCAGTCATTGAACACATGAGATTTATAGAAAGTGCAATGATTATTCAAATTAATGGAGTAAACGTTAGTACTGTACAAATGTATTTACAAATGTATTTTCCCTTGGATTTCATTCAGAGAATATGATATTAAGAATTAAGTATTAGTTTTGATTTGCATGATAAACTGTTGACTTTTGTTATATAAGGCTTGCAAGCTTTTAATTTCTGGAGTCAACATTTTAAGTAGTGTGATACTTAAGATAGGTATTTAGCATTCTCTATGTGTTGAGTAACTTCAAGTAATCACAGAAGCAATAGACTTACTGCTTTTGGATTGAGAGTTTGTGGCAAAGTGTCCCCTTTCTCTCTGATCCACTATTCTTTCAGTGAGAACAGTATTTATAAGGGTTTTGCATTAATCTGTCACAGGAAGGATTTCTAAAACAGAAAGTGAATGTCCTTCAGCTGTGCTTCCAGTCTGGCACCACAACTGTAGGTATGCTACTTGGTATATCATTCTGAATGCTTTTTTGGACTGACAAAGGCATTCATGAATATTATCAGTCTATATTTAATCTTAAATTGTGTACTTAATTTTTTGACTTCCATTTCAAAAGTGGAAATGTTTGTTTGGCTTTCTATGGAAGTTATTATGCAGTCCAAAATTTTAGTTATATTCAAAATTTGATCCGTATTGTCAATGAATCATCCTTATAACATCTGTAAACATTTCTCAAAAGCAATGTATATGTTGGAAAGTATTCTTAGATTGTCACTTGGATTATGTCACAGAAATCTTTATGAAATCTCATGTGGAATACTATTTCTCTCATTACGATATGAGACAACTGAAGCTATGAGTGCTCAAGAACATTTCCTTTTGTTAGTCCTCTCTCATATGGTAGAGTATATATTTTAAACCCAATATCCTAGTATATTCCATTTTTACCCAATAATTAATCATTCAATGCAATCTAAAAGACTATTGCAACAGATTTTCATAACCTGAAAAATATCAAAGAGGATCACTAATTCAAAGTTAACTGATAATATCAATAATTCACAGGTAATTTTTTCACAATTAAAATATATGAGGAGCTCAACATTTGAAAAGAACTTTAATCCTCTTCAATCCTTTCTTAATTTTAACTCTTTTTTTCCAGGGAAAGCAGGCTCAAAAATCTTTTGAAAATAACGACATTAGAATTTTAGCAAATCTTTAGATATACCTTAAATATTCTTTTTCTAGGAATTTCACAGTTATATTCTAATAATTGTCCCACAAACATGGATTGGACATTAAAAATTCATTATATAATTTTTAATAATGTGATCTAAGGTGGCTAACTAAAATTAAATATTCAGTCTTGCTCTAGGCTGAAAGTTTACATCTCTTAAAATGCACATGTTAAAGCACTAGCATCTAAATTGGTGACATGACAATGGATATTCTTAATGGATTAATACTGCAATAAAATAAAAATTAATAAAATAGAATAATTTTATGCCATAACAAAATTCTCTTTGTGTCTCCTCACAGAGCTCCTTGGCCCTTCTGCCATGTGAGGACTCAAGGAAAATAAGGAAGTTCTTTGAACCAGCAAGTGGGCCTATAGCAGATGGACATTGTTTCTAAACTTGTTGCTTTGATCACCATCTCCCAAGTCTCCAGAACTGTAAGAAATACATTTCTATTGATTATAAGTAACCAATCAGATGCTTGTTTCATGATAACCAATTAAGTTACTAACTATAGATTGAACCCAGGTCCTCCTTTGTTCTAAGTATATACTCCAACTCTGAGCAACACCCCCATTCCTATATTTCACATGTAGTGCAGAACAGGGGAGAATACAAATTTCAGGTGAGGGCCAATTAGAAATTTTTTAAGACTGTGAGAAAAAAATTTGAATTCAAACATGTGTGTACCAGTGTACCACTCTAGACCTTGGAACATGTCAATTTCATACATAAAAAGAACCAGTCACACATGTTCTATCCCTGCAGTCAAAGACCAAAAAGGATATTGAGTCAGTGCAAAATTAAAACTTTAAGAATTCATAGATATTGAAATTGCTTCACCACTTCTTTTGGTGCTTTTTCCTTATCCAGTGATACTGAACATCTGACTAGACAGAAATATTTCCAAGGGTCAGATATCAGAATGCAAGAAAGATCTTAATACGTTTTTTAAGAGAGGGTGGGGGAGAGACAGAGAAAAGAGAATCAATTTTATTTACATTTTCTTCTGTTTCTCATTGTTCTGACACTTAGTTGTGCATGTGTTACTAGGGTTCAAACTTGGCTCCTCATGCATGCCAGGCAAGCACAATACCACTGAGCCACCATTCTAGCCCAAGATCTTAATATCTTAAAGCACATCATTTCTATTAAATATGAGGTCACAGAGAACAAAACAGACAAGAGTCAGCACCACTTCTCCAATGAAGGACAACCTTCTACAAGGAGGCAGCGTTCAGAAGCAGGAGATTTATAACCCCCCAGACTTATCACAACCTTGTAAAGGTCTCCAGATAAAATGTTCTTTCATTTTTCAGAGAACAGAAGCACATTCAGTATAGCATTTTGATTTATCCCTAGCTATAAAAATCAACTAAAATAATTATTTAATGAAAATTAGTAATAATTTTTATTACAGAAATATATTTCCATACAGAAATATATTTCCATACAGAAATATATTTCTGTAATAGATATACATGAAATATTCGCATATTTTTCCTAAAATA
>PVKS010042574.1:0-15352 GCA_004027875.1 Aplodontia rufa | reverse complement strand
CTAATTGGATACAAAAGCACATTAAAAAGATAATCCATTATGATCAAGTGGGCTTCATTTTAGGGAAGCAAGGCTAGTTCAATACATGCAAATCAAAAATGTAAGTCACCACATAAACAGAATTAAAAACAAAAACCATATAATCACCTCAATTGATGCAGAGAAGGCATTTGATAAAATTCAACACCACTTTATGCTCAAAACTTTGGATAAGATGGGGATCAAGGGAAGATACTTAAACTATGTCAGAACCATCTATGACAGACCCATAGCCAACATTATCCTCAATGGAGAAAAACTGAAAGTATTTCCACTGAAGTCAGGTATGAGACAAGGCTGTCCGCTATCCCCACTCTTGTTCAATATAGTCCTTGAAACCCTTGCCAGAGCCATCAGGCAAGACAAGGAAATCAAAGGTATTCGTATAGGAAAAGAGGAAGTTAAGTTATCTCTATTTGCAGATGACATGATTTTATACCTAGAAGACCCAATAACATCGTCCAGAAAACTTCTAGAGCTCATAGGTGATTTTAGCAAAGTAGCTGGCTACAAGATCAACTCCAGCAAATCACTAGCATTTCTTTTCACCAACAACAAATCCGCAAAAGAAGAAATCAGAAAATCTCTCCCATTCACCATCACTTCCAAAAGAATGAAATACTTGGGTATTAACCTTACAAAGGATATTAAAGACCTATTCAAAGAAAATTATCAAACACTAAGAAAAGAAATTACAGAAGACCTGAGCAGATGGAAAAACATTCCATGCTCATGGTTAGGTAGAATCAATATAATAAAAATGGCCATTCTACCCAAAGCCTTTTACAGATTTAATGCAATCCCCATCAAGATACCTATGGCATTTTTCAGAGATATAGATAAAGCAATTCTCAAGTTCATATGGAACAACAGGAGACCCAGACTAGCCAAAACACTACTCTATAGAAGGGAAGAAATAGGGGGTATCTCAATCCCTGACCTGAAATTATACTACAGAGCTGTAGTAGCAAAAACAGCATGGTATTGGTATCAAAACAGAACTGAAGACCAGTGGAACCAAATAGAAGATCCTGAGACAAACCCTCATATCCTTAACTATTTGATCTTTGATAAAGGGGGCAAAAGTATAGTGTGGAAGAAAGATAGCCTGTTCAACAAATGGTGTTGGACAAACTGGTCAGCCATTTGTAGACAACTGAAGCTGGATCCTTATCTTTTGCCCTGCACAAAAATTAAATCAAAATGGATCAAACCTGGATATTAAGCCTACAACTTTAAATTTACTAGAAAAAGCAGTCTGGTCAACACTACACCTTATAGGAGTCGGCAGATTCTTCCTTAACAGAACTCCTATGGCGCATGCTGTAAAATCAAAATTAAATGAATGGGATGCAATTAAACTAAAAAGCTTCTGCACAGCTAAAGATCTAGTCAAGAGCATCAATAGAGAACCTATAGAATGGGAGAAAATTTTTGCCTGCCACACCTCGGACAGAGGGCTAATAACCAGAATTTACAGGGAACTAAAGAAACTAAAGTCCAAACTCGCAAACAATCCAATCGATAAATGGGCTAAAGAACTCAAAAGGAACTTCTCTGCAGTGGAAATCCAGAAAGCCCACAAATATATGAGAAAATGCTCTACATCATTAGTTATAAGGGAAATGCAAATCAAAACTTCAATGAGATACCACCTCACTCCTGTTAGAGTGGCAAAAAAGAAAAATACAAACAAAGACAGATGCTGGAGGGGCTGTGGGAAAAGAGGAATACTACTACACTGCTGGTGGGACTGCAAACTGGTTCAGCCACTATGGAAAGTTGTATGGAGAATCCTCAAAAAATTAAGGATGGAACCACCTTATACCCAGCTATCCCACTCCTGGGAATTTTCCCAAAAGACTTAGAATCAGCATATTATAGCGATGTGGCTACATCAATGTTTATAGCAGCTCAATTTAATATAGCTAGGTTATGGAACCAACCCAGATGCCCCTCACTTGACAAGTGGATACAAAAGCTTTGGTACATATATACTGTGGAATACTACTCAACCATTAGAGACGACGATATTATGTCTTTTGAAATCAAATGGATGGAGATGGATAGAATTATGCTTAGTGAAGTCTCCAATCTCAGAGACTCAAGGGCCGAATGGTTTCTCTCATCTGTTGATGTGAGCATATATGGGGAAGCAGTATGGCAGACGGCTAACCTAACAAAACTGCAAATTGAATGACTTTCAGAGCATTAGCGGAATGGCTCTATAGGATACTTGGAGGTGTAGGGAAGGGGCAGGGAGAGGGTATATGAAGAACTCATAGGAGTCTGGAGATTGGGAAGATGGGGGAACCATCCCAGAAGACCATGTCATTCTTCCACGAATGAGTTCTTCTGGGGGAAACTGCAATCGGTAAATTCCAAGGTGCTTATCCAGGATCTGGATCTTCCCCTCAATAACAAAGTTTATATCCATTGATTGCTAATGTTTTGATAATGTTTCCCCCTCATCTGTATTTCTATATTCTTCTAATAAAAAAAAGAAACAAGGACCCAGGTTCAAAGCCAGTACCAAATATTCAGCTAAATGACAAAGAAACAAAACCAGATGAAAAACATATAAAGTCGATTCCTTCTCTCTCTCTCTCGCTCTCTCTATTTTAAAAAAAGATAACTGTATTTTTACATAAATTAATAATTTTATATGTCCAAATATTAATTAGTATTAAAAATACTACAAGAGTTTCCTCTGATGTTACACTGAATCGTATATCTTTCATTAGACTGTTAGAGTTAATACATAGGGAAACTTCAATCTGAATCAAATGAATGACCATCTACAGAAATATCAGCCTGAAACAAATGAGGGCCAATTGTGGATTGAGCAATTCGTATACTTATTGGCCACTAGACTAACATACTTTGTAAATGTATGGAGATTACTGATTTTATTTCAATCAATGAAAATAGATATTAGTATAGAAGTTGGACAGTCATAAATAATATCTATTTTGTCTAGTACTTTTAGAATTCACATAGATTAAAAAGACATTTATTTTATTAGGATGGATTAAAAAAGATTGCAAACATATATGACACAGAACAAAACTAAGAATACAAAAAGTTTAAACCTTGCTGTTAGTTCCCAACAAAAGATCAGTCCAGACAAAAATTGAGAAACTTTCTGGAAGGCAGCAGGATGACCCAATAATTCTTTGCTATTTGGGAATAAAATAGTTCATTTTAATACAGCATAAGGTCTAAAATTATCTGAAACCCTCAGCTATAATTATTTCCTGACATGCCCAAATCACAGTTATTAGTGACAGAATTAAAATACAGCCTAATCCAAGCAATTTAGTTTCTAGTAGACTCTCTAACACACTGTTCTGCATCTAAACTAGTTCAGAAAAAGAAACAAACCCCAAAATGAACCCATACTAAGTTTGTTGTGTGCAAGGGAACATAATCTATGGTTGATTTCACTGAAGACAGAGAAAGCCTAAAGTAGACAGCACTGGAAAAAGCAAATGAAAATGTGGGTAGTAAAAAATTAAGTCTTCAAATACATCTAAGGTTTTATTGAGACTGTCCTAGTAATGTGTCACTTAACATTTGTCAGAGGGTAATACACATTTTATTATTATTATTATTGTTATTATTTTATAATTATTATTATTATATTCTTTTAATAAAGCAACATATGAGGACAAACATGTCTCCTTTTCTTTAGATATACTAAAAAAGATGCCAGTATTTGTGGCACCAAAAAAACCCCAACAAACATGTTTATTCATAAACTTTTTTTTTGCATTTCATGAAAATATGTTTTTGTTATCTTGTAGGCAGAATTTATAGGTGCAATTTCTTCTTACCAGTTTTACATCTAGTGGCTCTGTGGAACAGAGAGGTTGTGTACCTTCTCATGTCACTTCATATAATAGAGTGACAGGAATTTGTGTGTATGTATGTGTGTACTTGCACGTGCATGCTTTTAAAAAATTATTCTTCTGGCATACACTAGAATTTATTCCTAAAGCTATCTCACTGCATTTCATTTCTTTGGAGACAAACATTTTAAACATTCACATAGCAAAGACATAGCTGATTTTGTTCTTTCTACATATTAAATGTGGTTGAAAAATCTTATTTAGAAAAATAATTATAGTGTTAATGCATTGGAATTTCTGATTTGATTTATTATTAAGTGCATAAAGAAAAAAATAAAATTGATTATTTCTATTAGAAAATGGAACATATCATTCAAGAATTACACTTTTTAGTCCAAAAAAAATCCATTTTTTAAATGTAGGAACAATCACTGAGAAATTTCAATCATAGTGCATGTTAACAATAGTTTAATCATACCTGAAAGCAGGCTACAAAATGAAAGTTTTCATGTTTAAAACTGGGTGTAATCATAGCAATACAATTAAAATCACATTATATAAAAAATGAAGAACTGCCATAAAGAAATCCTGAAATTCTTTATTTTTGATCTTCAGAAGTATAGTACAGGCAACAGGGAATTTGCTATGAAGTTATTTTTCATCTGTTACCTAAGCCATTGCTTAGGAAAGGCAGAATATAGTAAGAAGGAACACATCATAGAGTTCTAAACCTTTTTGTGGAACTTCACTTTCATAAAGAACATAAATTATCACTAAAATAAATTGCTGGTGACACATAAAAGCAACATGTTTTTATTTGGGCCTTGTTTTGGAGCAATTTTTAAATGTAAATTTAAACCATTTGATTATATAGAATTACTAGCCTAATAAAAAGAATTCAAAGTGATATTAATTTCCTTAGATACCAGTAATTCTTGATGGAATGTAATGCTGTTATTTAATTTCTAACCCTTATGCATAGAAATGAACTGTGAAAGAAAGTAAAAAGAAAGTGAGTCATAACATAAATGTTTGAGTAAATAATTGAGACAAATTGTGAAATCAACATCTTTTGAAGTCTATTTACTCAAGAGAATGAGATGTGAATGAAGAGTAAACTCCATAATAAGCAAAATTCACAGAAGGGAACACTGGAAAGATATAATATTTCTTATGGATTAAAATCTTTATCCCTCCATGTGCAGTAATTTTGCACCAAAGAATTTAAATCAAAATAGTAATGAACTTATATTATTTTTATCCAAGTATAGAAATAGAAAAACTTTCAAAGATTCACAATTTAAACAACAGAATGAGAAGAGTAGAAAAAAGAATTAACCTAGATGGATGCCTAGAATAATTGTCAATAATGATTTTCAGTGTCTCCTTTAAATTTAGTAGTATGGTAGTGTAACAAGAAAGAGTACAGCATGAGGAAAACTGTCTCTGAAACTAATGTATTTGAAAGTGGTCTTGAATTTTAGTGAATTGTTAACACTCATTCTCTTCTATAGTGCTTCTTTTATAACACCCTTCCATTGACTGATTAAAATATAATCTAAGAAGTCACTATAGTTTCAGGTGGGTAAAAATAACTTTCTAGGAATAACTAACAACCTCAAAAGCTCTGGATATGAAGAGATTCAAATTAGAATTTCTCAGGCAGCTATGTACAGTAGCATTACCAGAGAAAGAACCGAATAATTAGCATAGTCTGAGAACATGATTCTTCATCTGAATTTAGACTGTGAGGAGTGGAGGTGTTTATGAATCATAAAGTTAATTAAGTACATGACTATATGAAGTGAAGGCAAAAAACCCCAGTAAAGATAATTTTACTGTGAGAATATTTTTTGTGCATTTGAAGTTGTGCTCTGCTCCTAATCCTGTGAAAGAATCTGCCTACACATTTTGACCTATCAAGGATATAGAATCAAAATATTTATTAGCATTTGTCAGCAGGATGGAATACACAGAAACAAACACATTTGGAGAAAATAAAATTGGGTTTTGCTGGTATTATTTAAAAATGTTTTAAATGATAGAATCATTAATTCTAAAAACTGATTTAATACAGGATTTTATGGGGTTAATTAAGGATCATTATATTTTCTTGTTATAAAATCTCTGTCCCTTATGCCTATTTTTCAGAGGCTTTAGGTAGTTACTTTTTGATGTTTGTTCAGTGGTTTTAGCTGTAATTAGCAGGACAAGTAGAATGTAGTGAGCTTGTCTCACCATGTTACAAGCAGGACCACAGATTTTAACTTTTGTACACTTAAGTCTACCTGTTAATTATTCATGCCTTTTCTGCTCAAAAAGTCCTCCATAACCTAATTCAAATTCACCAGCAAAAATAACATTTTAAAAAGCTGTTAAAGTAACCAATAGATTAGATGACTATAGATGATTATATGTGAAATAATTTCTAAGTCAAAAAATGTTAACAAGTTATACATTTTTTTTGTTTGAGCATAGTTTGACTACAAATGAATCTGTGTTGAAGTCTGAGAACACAACCCCTTCTAATTTATTTTACTGACATAAAAACCACAATGATTCAATAAATTTTGATTTTTAGCAATCATAATATAAAACACTGGATAATTTTCTCAATATATGTACATATATTGGCAGTACATTTCATAGCATTTTTAAATATTATTTTATTTTTCTCAATGTTTTTAAAATTTGTTCTCACATTCACAATGCTAAAGACCAGAAAAAAACCTTATCTTATATGTGTTTCATAATTCAATTATATTCATGATATAAAGAAAGAGTTAATGATATTAAAATCTTTTTGACATCTTTAGATAGCATAATTCTATAAGTCCACATGGTAATTACATAATTACAAGCTGTCAGTATATGATTACTAATACATGTAATATTTTGTAATTACATAAATTAGCATGATTACAATTAGAAAGTGTATATGGTAATTGACTAAAATTACTTTACATTTTTCAGAAACACAAAACTGTTCTAAATTATGACAAGTAACGTAATGTTTAATTCTATTCTACAAGGCAATAAAACAGAAAAATCATATGTATATGTCCCAAAATGTGAGAAAAAGAGATTTTTTTATTTCTACGATATTTTTCAGTTAATCCTATGTCCCCTTCGTTTCTTATGTAATCTATTGGAATGTGTACTACATAGTTATTCAATTTTTTGTTTTATGGAGGCAACCTTATCAGCTGATTTAACTTTTAATATTATTAATTTGGAGTTATTTTGCATCTTAATAAAACAAATGATTCAAAAATAAATAATAAATAGTAATACAGATCATATCTGCAAGATTTTTATTCCTCTCATAATATGCAAAATCCAGCAATAACAGGAAGTGAGTCTTAATATTCTATGTGACCTTCGTTCTTATGTTTCATCAACATGATGGAATATTTCTTAAGTAGTAGAAATTAATTTTTGAATTACATTATATGCAAATTCAAGAGTATCATTCTAGTGTGCATATTGACAGAAAGTAATCATAACAAACATTATTGATAATACTTTTATTCATCTTTTTTGAACAAAAAAGCTACAGTACATAAATTTCATAAAATATTTTAATTTGTGTCAAAGAAGACCATGACCAATAGTGCTTTGTTGATGTTGTTATTTTTGTTTGTACTGTTTATTGTGAATAGTTAAACTAAATCCCTCTATAAAACTTACCCCACCATTATTCCTATGGATTCCTTAAAGATTATGTGAAAATATCTTTTTCTCTTTTGTTTTTGATACCAGAGGTGGAACCCAGGCACACTTAACCACTGAACCACATATCCATAAGCTTTTATTTTTTATTTTGGGACAGGGTCCTGATAAGTTGCTTAGGGCCTGGCTAAATTGCAGAGATGGGCCTTTAACTTACAGTCCTTCTACCTGTCTTCCCAAGCTGCTGGAATTACAGGTATGCACCATCATGCCCAGCTGAAAATGACATTTTTGAACCTTTACATTTTGCCAGAAATCAGTTTTATTTTTAATTAGTGCATATTAATTATACAGAATAATGGATTTCATTGAACCATATTTGTTTATGCATACTGTCCCTCTTCCCTCCATCCACCTGTTTCCCATGCCTTCCTTCCTCTTCCCTTCACACAGTTCTGCATGCTCTGCAGTCCTTATCTCAATGCTAATGAATTCTCTTCTCCTTGGCCACTGCACTGTCATTCTTTGACAAATCAGCTAAAGTGGTAGTTGAGATGATAAATGTATATTACAATAAAAAACAAACTACAGAGATTGCCATATAAATTAATACATGTAAAATACATCCTTCTATCTAATATGATGATTAATTTGTTTTGTGGTTTTAGTCTAATTCTTATAATGTTATTCACTTCCCCAAAGTAGATTCTTATTTTATTTCATATAAATGCTTAAAACTAGTTTAATATATGTGTGATGACTACAATGAATGGAGTTGCAACATTTCACTTTTCTCTTGAATTTCAATAAATACTTGAAACATAAAACAACCATTTTTACAATTACCTGAATACAAAAATAATACAGTCTTTAAGAATGCATATGACAGTCACAAAGTATTTTATCTTTTTACTTACAATAGACTTCTGTTCTGAGTTCAGCCATGCACTTAGTTGCAAGGTCTATAATCAGGAGATCATTTTGCAGGGAGGCTGGACAATGGTTCAGAGAAAGTGCTCATGATCTTACAATCATCTTCAATTGTTTGCCTCTTTTTAAAAAATTCTCATTTCTGCAAAAGAAAGTACCTTTAGAGCAGGTCTGCTCCTGAAGGCAAATTGTCAAATGTGGCAGTTGCTAGGAAACAATCCTATTAAAATTATGACATTGAATGTCAAACTTTCAGCTCATGAACACACAATAACAACATAAAGAAAATTACAAATGAGGCATCTCAAAGCTCTATAATAAGAGGTAGTCAGGATCAAGTTTTAACATAAAAATTATTTTCCTTTTTTTAATATTGAACAGTTGCAATGTTTAAAATGCATGATCTCTTGACCTTTAAACAGTTTTTGAATTATGATTAACATAGGAATATATTAACTGGTGTTAATTATGCCAATTAAAGTTAATAGAAATTTCATAATATTAAAAATGATAGATAATGGACTTTTAAAAATAATCTTTGCTTCCCTCAAATTGTGATAATTTAATTGAATATTATAAAACAAACTTTTTTTTAGTGAAATAAAGATAGTATAATGTGTTAAGGATACTGAAAAATTTCTTAAGAAAGGAAATGGGAGGGAATGGAAAACTGTAGAGTGGAGAAAAGCTGCATTCCAAGCTGTGCAGCTACTCAGTAAGAAGGGTGAAAGAGAGATTTGACTAAATTTTGATATTGGGGCTCTCAAGGACCTGAACCACAGAAGAAGTTGACTCCTGTCTAGCCCTAGGGCTAGATCAATATCATCTGTCCAAGAAGGCACCACCAAACAAAGCCTCTGAGGATGGGTCAGACCTCATGTTACCTGCTGGAACTCCTGTCACAGAACACTGATGAAGTGGTACCCTAGGATTACATCTAGCTGGTCCACAAGGACAAAACACATCTGACAGTGGGCCCTAATCTGTCCCACCTAATATCAGTGGAAAAGGAAATTGATTTGTATATCAAAAAGTTTCAAACTGAGGCCACCCCAACTGGTCAGCTCCAAAATCAACACAAAAACAGGAAGGGTTTAACGACCCCAGCCCTGCATTATCAGTATATAACTCAAGAACTAGGAAGACTATTGGACATACACAGTGACACCCAATCTAGTAAACTAATTTGACCATGGCAGTGGAGAGGATTCCTTCTGTCTTTAGTAAGATTTTAGATTTGTTTTTAATTATTTATTTACATATCCTTTATTCTTTCTGTGTGTGTGTGTGTGTGTGACCCATGTGAATTCTGGCTATGCTGATTGGTTCAGGGTCATATTGATACACTCCTTTACTTCTTTTTCCTCTCATGTTAATGTAATTGTTTCTTCCTAGCATTGTCTTGTAAGAGTTCAGGTTTTGGACACCATTTATCATGATTTGTTTCTGTATTATTTTCTTTTTTTTAATATTTTTCTCTTTCTCATCTATCTTTTCCTGCTAATGGCCAATTTCTATTGTTCCATCTCCCAAACCCTTGCTTTTTCTGTTTCCCTTCTTTCCGTATCACCATCACCTTCTACATCTCACTCACCTTCACTCTATTCAATTTGTGAAATTATAAAGTCTTTTCTAACTTTTAACACATTTCCTTTTCCCCTTATCAACTGTATTTTTAACATCTTTCAAAACTAGTGGCCTTATATAACTCCTGCTCCCACCATTAATATTAGTACAATCATTACTGTTGTGGATCATATGGCTGACACTTGCTACTTGCTTTAAAGTCAGATTTAGTTCACGGTTTTTGTTTTTATTACTATTAATAACTTAACCCACCATTGCTCTTTATCAGTGTCAATTAATGTTGAAGTCCCCATAGTAAAACCTGGTTATTTACTTTAACACTTTTTTGTCACTTGTTGTTTGCATAGGTTTGTATGATTGTTTATTTTGTCTCATGTTGTGAGGTGCTGGGGAACTGCAGGGATACTCAAACTTCAAACTTTAGAGACTTTACTGATGAATTAAACATTCCCTGCCATTACTCTAACTCAAAGAAGTGAAGAGACAAATTCTTCAAACCAACCAAGTCCTAAGGAGGAACAACCAGATAGAACTCAGATCCCACCCCTTGGAATTTACACATAAATACAAAACAGAGAGAAGTCCCAGAACAAATAAGACAATTACACAGAAAAGGAAGTGTCCAAAACAAAGCAGCAACAGCAAAAACCAAAACAAAAACCAAAACAAAAGCAAACAAAAACAAAAACACAAAACTAATAGCAGACATATCCCTCACACACACCTGAATCCATATCCACCAATGAAGGATCCCACTGATAGTGAAGTAGAAACCGATTATATAAAGGTTCAATGAACTAAAAAGAAGATCTAAAAAATCTAAGAAAAGAATAATCACAGGAGATATAAAAGACCTCTTTAATAAAGAAATAGAAATACTGAAAAGAAACTAAGTAGACTTCCTAAAACTCAAAGACATGATCAATTAAAAACTCACTTGAAAGCATCACTAACAGATTAGAGTGCATAGAAAATAATACCTCAGTCCTTGAAGTCAAAGCTTCAAGCACTGAAGACAGGCTATGTGATCTAGAGTATGCAGAAAGAAATAAAGGGAAAAGGAGTTATAGATCATGACCATGACCATCAAATACAAGAACTCTGGGAAATCTTCAATAAAACCAAATTAAGAATCATTAAGATAGAAGAGAATATGGAGCTACAAACTGAAAACATAAATAACATTTTTAATGAGATAGTTACAGAAAAATATTCTGACATCAGAAATAAGATATTCATCCACATACAGAAGGCATGCAGGGACTCCAAGTAGACCTAGTCATATAAGGCACTTGCCAAGACATGATAATAAAAATACCTAATTTAGACTGTAAGGAAAGATTATTAAAAGCCACAGGAGATAAACATCAGATCACATTTAGTAGCAAACTAGTAAGGCTCACCTGTGTTTTTCTCAGCACTGATTTTAAAATCAAGGAAGGAAGACCTGGAATAAGATAGTCTAAACCTGAAAAGAAAACAGCTACTAGCAAAGATTACCATAAACAGCAAAGCTCAAATTTGAGAGGAAAATAAAAAGTTTCTACAACAAGAATAAAATAAAAGAATTCATGAGCACCAAGTTAGCATTACAAAGCTTACTAAAAGCTAAACTGCACACAGAAGAACTAAAACTCAATTCCCAAAGTTAACAAATAGAGGATAAGAATCCACAAAATAAGAATCAAGACAAGATTAAGTATAATTCAAAATGGCAGGAAATCACAAACACATATCCATACTAAGCTGAATGCTAATGGTATCAAATCCCCAGTTAAAAGACACAGAATAGAAGAACGGATTAAAAAAAAAACAAGATACAACTACATGCTGTTTAAGAGTCTCATTTTATTGTCAATACATCCATAGGCTCAAGGTAGAAGGATGGCAAAAATTATTTCAGGTACATGGTCCAAGAAGACAAAGAGGAATACTTATTCTCAGAGCTAAGAAAGTAGATTTCAAGTGAAATGAATTACAAGACATAAACAACATCACTATATTATAATAGATGGAACAATCTAACAAGAAGACATAACAATAGTAAATATTTATGTCCCAACTATCAATGCACACAAATTCATGGAAAATGACATTAAATACTATATAGACCTCAACACAGTTACACTGGATGAGTTCAACACACCCTTACTATCAGTAGACAGGTCATCAAAGCATAAAATCAATAAAGATTTATCCAATCTAAACAGCACTATAAATCAAATGTACCTAATGAACAACTACATAATATTTCATGTCAGCAGAGCTGAATTTACCACCTTCTCAGCTGCAAATACAAAAAACAAAATCAATCTGATCCCATGTACACTATTGGATCATAATGGAATAGAGCTAGGAAAAAAAACAAGAAAAATAATAGAAACCACATAAACACATGACAATTGAACAATACTCTTAAATAAAAGATGGATTAAAGGAAAAAGTGAGAATAGAAATCAAGAAAGTCTTAGAAACAAATGAGAGGTGAGATACAACATATCAAAATCATTGGGATAGTATGAAAGCAGTTTTAACAGGAAAATATATAGTGCTGAATGTTGGCTTTCAAAACTTAGAGAAATCCCAAATAAATAAGCTTATTCTCCACCTCAAAGATGTAGACAAAGAAGAACACTAATCCCCAAAGAGGTAGAAGACAGGAAATAATTGAGATTGAAGACAAAATCAATGAAACTGATAGTAATGAAAAAAACAGAGAATCAATGCTGGTTCTTCAAAAAGATAAATAAGATCAAAAAAATCTTTAGACAAACTAACCAGAAGGGTGAGACTATGCAAGCCAACAAGATTATAGATGAAAAAGTAAATATGAATAGAAACCCTTCTGAAATTGAGAGGATTATCAGTACCTATTTTAAAAATGTATACTCCAATAACCTGGAAAATCTGGAAGACATGGACAAATTTCTAGACATATAGGACCTGCTCAAATTGAATCAGGAAGATATAGAAAACCTAAACAGACCATGTCAAGTAAATTGAATACAGCAATTAAAAACTTTCTGGGAAAGAAAAGCTCAGGACCTGATGGGGTTTTCAGCTGAGTTCTATTAGAACTTTACAGAAGAACTAAAAGCAACCTTTCTCAAATTACTCCATGAAATTGAAAGAGTGGGACACTCTCCAAATACTTTATATTAATACAGTATAACCCTGATACAAAAACCAGATAGAAATGCATCAAGGATAGAAGACTAAAGAATAATAACCCTAAGGAACACAGATGCAAAAATAATTAATAAAATATTATCAAAATATTTTTAAAACATGTTTAAAAGATAATACACAATCATCAAGTAGATATCATTTCAGGAATGCAAGGTTGGTTCAACTTATGCAAATCAATAAGGGTAAGTCATTAAACAGAATTAAGGACAAAACCCACATCATCATCTCAATAGATACAGAAAAATTCCTTTATGAAATCTAACAACTATTCATTTTATAAATTCTGGAGAAGCTAGGGACTGAAGGAACTTACCTCAAAATCATAAAGACCATTTATGACACACCCTAAGCCAACATACTAAATGGATAAACTAAATGAATATATATTAAATACTAAATGGATAAACACTAAAAGAATTTCCTCTAAATTCAGGAACTAGACAAGACTGTATATTCTTATCACTCTTGTTCAATATAGTAGTCAAACAATATTAGCCAGAAAAAACAGGCAAGAAAAGGAAATCAAAGGAATACAAATAGAAAAAGAAGAAGTAAAAATATCCCTGTTGGTTGATGTTATAATCTTATATCTCGAAGACCCAAAAATCTCCACCAGAAGACTTCAAGAGCTTATAAATGATTTTAGCAAATTAGCAGGCTACAAGAACAGCACCCATAAATCAAAGGTTTTCTATACACCAACAGTGATTCAGCTTAGGGAGAAATCAGTAAAACCATCCCATTCACAATAACCTCAAAAAAATGAATAAAGTACTTGGGAATTAATCTAACCAAGAAGGTAAAAGAGCTCTATAGTGAAATTTATTTAAAACTGAAGAAAGAAATTGAAGTATACCTTACAAGAGAGAAAGACGTGTCCATACTCAAAAGTTCTAAACAGCTACAATCCAATACAATACCCATGAAAAGAGTAATGATATTCTTCAAAGAATTAGAAAAAATGTTATTAAATTTATTTGGAAGAAAAAGAGACCCAGAATAGCCAATGCAATGCTAAGAAAGAAAAATGAAGCAAGAGGCACCCCAATATTTGATCAGAAATCATATTAAAGAGCTATAATAACAAAAACAGCATGATTTTGGCATCAAAACTGACATGAAAATCAATGGAATAGCATAAAAGGCACAGAGAAAAATCCACAGACTGATAGCATCTGATATTTGACAAAGGTGTCAAAAATATATCTTGGAGAAAATAGCATTTTCAACAAACGGTGCTGGGAAAATTAGATAGCTATGTATTAAAAAAATGAAGTTAGATCATTCCATTTCACCATGATAGAAACTCAAATCAAAATTACTTAGGAATGAGAGCACAAGCTTTATAAATGCTAGAAGAAAGCATAGTATCAACACTCCTCATATAAAGGCTGGCACTGACTTACTTAACAAGAATGTTAAAATAGATGGAAATGGAGACTATCGTGCTAAGTGAAATTAGACAAACTCATTAACTAGAGGATTGTAAGTTTTATGTCATTTATGGAAGCTAGATCTAAAAAAAGGGAAGGATAAGGGAAGGATAGAATAAGATAAAGAACCAATCCAATACAAATTAATATACAAGCAAATGGAAGCTTAGCAGAGTAGAGGAAAGAGAAGCAGAGGAGGAAGGAAGACAGGAGAAAAAAGGGGGAAAGGGTGATTATGAATGGAAATATAAACCTTTCCCTGTATGAATTTATTGTATGTATGACTATAAAGTTCTAATAATAATAAAAATACTACCAGAAATATATTTCCAAATAAATAGAAAATTACATCATTATTTTAATAACTACATGTTTTATATTATGAGACTTCCCTAATATGTTCAACACTTTTCTTTTTATAGATAGGTTGTATTATTGTTCTACTATATAGTATTGAGTGATCCTAATCTTAACAATCTGTCATTATGAAGAAAGAAACTTATGCTTTAATTGTATTTTTCTGATCAAAAGCAAGGCTGATCTAATTTCTTCTGTTCCTTGGCCATTTAGTGTTTTCCCTAATCTAAGTTGATTATGCAAATGTTTAATTGCATTTCTATCACATTGTTTAATTTTTCTTATCAATGGTTA
>PVKS010042573.1:0-15347 GCA_004027875.1 Aplodontia rufa | reverse complement strand
GCTTTGATCTCATCTCCCCATCCGGCAGGCGCACATTAGTCGATAATTCAGGGAGACTTCAAAACTCCAGCTCCAGCCCCTGCTCTGCTCCCTGCAGCTCCACAAGGTGCAAGCCATGTTAATAGGTCCTGGGCAGGATGTGCTGCTCTGTGGGGCTCAGGAGCCGACCGCTGTCTGTTCTGCTGAGCCCCAGCCCGGCTGCCTCTTCTGCCCGTCCCTGACCCACTGAGTCCCCGAAGAAGCCAATCTTCCTAATGAAGAGTTGACCTCCGCAGGGCTCCGCTGACCTGCAGCTGCCTGACAGAGGGAAACAGGAGAGGGCAGGGGACGTGGCTTGGGTCTCAGCTCTGCCCGTGGGACCCTGTGACCCCCCAGCAAATCACCCACAGCCTCTGAGTCTCAGGCTCTGCATCTGGAGAGCAGGACCAGGGACATTGGTGACTCCTCTGACCTGACAAGACTATTTTGAGACATATGAGAAATCAGATGTGAGCACGCCTCTGAAATTGGAAAGAGTTGTAAAAACAGAAGCAATTATTACTGTTACTCCATGCCTACGAGCTCATTTAAAACACATAATGAAAACAGTCACTGACCCTGTGTCAGACATTGCTGGTCCAGAGACAAACCCAGCCCAACCCCTGTGACTTCACAAAACTATGCAAATAACCTGTATTCATTAGGAAAGGTGGGAGATCCAGATAGGCAAATGGTGAAGACAATAATCACAAAGATCCAGCAGGATCATTGTCCACCTGTTTTTTATCCTTTAAGGGATTTTGCAATGTTTGCAACAAATTTAAAAACGAATAAAATGCAAAGATGGTACAAAGGTGCTATTTGATGGTTTGCTCTTACATTAAGTATACCACACATATCTCCCAAGTCACTAAATGCATTATATATTTTTTCTGTTTTTTCTTCTTTGTGTTTCATCATCTGGCCTTGTTTGGGTGGGATGGGCTTTACTGAGCCAGTCCCTTGTACTGGGACACTTTGGTTGTACCCCACTTTTTCACTGTGGCAAATATCACTCTGATAGATTTCCTCTTGCCCCCATCTCTGAATACTTTCATGATTTCTTCTGTAGGATAAATTCCCAGATGTAGAACTGCTGGGTCAAAGAGTAAAAAATGCACATTTTTTAAAGTCTTTTGATAGTCAGATAAAACTAAAATATCACCCTCTAGAAAGATTATACCAATTTAAACTCCCACCCCGACTGCACGGAGCACCTTGCTTTGCACTCACCCAAGGACGGAGCGTTAGCTCAGGGTGATTTAAAATCCCTGGAGAAAGGAGGGATAAAGGTTTCCAAACAGCACTGGCTAAAACATGGGTGCCACATATTGGCTTTCAGCTTGATAAATACTTTCTTATAAGGTCATAAATATTGGTGGTATCAAAGGTTAATGTGGTGTGCAGTGCTGTAAAACTCGGCAGACAGCCTGCTAGATCATAATGATGCATTAGCAGTTTTCAGTGTGCAGCGCGATGACTTAGAGGCTGCTTGTAAGTGGCCACTAACTCAACAAGTGCGCGTCTGTGTCAGTTATTTCTGCAAACATAATTTATTAAGTGTGCACCTGGCCTCCGTTAAATGCCAAAAATGAGGAGGAGAAGGAGAAGAGAAGGAAGCAAAGAAAATGATCAGTGGTTCCGATTGTGCTTCGTAATCCCTTTTGTAAGCTAGGGATACTTAAAAGACCAACATAATTTACTGGAAGAAAAACAAAGCAAATATTCCCTCCCGGCTCTGAACGGTGGACTTGCCACCTGGTTGGCAGGGTGAGCACCAGCATCCGGGCAGGCGTGACGAATAGCGGTGTCATTAGGAAGTGTGTGCTGGTGGAAATTAGACTTATGAATTATTTTGTTTGTTTTGAAGTTTGCAATTTGGCCCCCTCATTCATTCTGTCTTTTTTAATGCAGGTGGGAACAGGTGTCAGAGTTCTATGCTTTTGATCTTAGATTGGTTGGTATGAAGTGGATACCTGTTATAGTAATTAATGAATGGAAAGGTTGCGTGTGTTTTAAAGCAGAGAGTCATCTTTCTCGGTGGGAGACAAAACAGAATGGATGATGTGCCCGTCATCTGCGCCTTGGCTCTGGGTCTCTGGTGGTGGCGTATATCCCGGCATTACAGGCAGACTTTACTAAGCTGATCTCAGCGTGCGCCCGTGTGTGGTGCCTTGGCTGTTTTCGATTGCTGTAAAAGGAAACATACTCTGCAAAGCAGAAATAAGCTAGGTGTGACCATGGTGAGCAATTTCTTCTTCTCACCGTGTAAAATTTTCTGAAACAGGCCAAGGAGTCCATCCCTCCTCTGTCACGTGTGCATGCTTGGTTATCTGTTTTTCAAATGACACTTGAACTTGGCACTGAACTTGGGAATATAGAGGTGGAGGACACATGTGCCATGTCCTCTGCATCTCAACCCCGACTGGTGGTGGGATCAGCACAAATGGTAAATGCAATTTGAGGTATGAGCAGGTGCTGTGCAAGGGTGGACAGAAGGGCACAGAAGATTCTGCCTGGCCAGTTCCTGCCTCTTGACCTCTCATAAGGTGCAAGGGGAGGAGACTCTGGTTTCTGCTGTACCTGGCTCTAACCCTGTGCACTTCTGTTCTGAGGGATCGGCCTGGCTGCAGACCGCAGAGAGGAAATTCCAGCACGGTGGCGGCTTCACATCACCTGGTCTCTGGGAACTCAATCAGGAAGTGAGGCTTTGCTCTTAGGAACCTACCTCTCTGGGTTTGGAAGAGCCCGCCTCACAGAGCCTCATTCCAGAGAGCTGAATAACACAGGACAAGACTGGAGCAGTGGGACAAAGGCCCGGGCAGTGCCCGGTCACATAGGGAGGACAGGGGCTTTCTGGAGCTGTGCGGTCTAGGCCGAGGATGAAGGATGAGAAGGATCAAGGTTGTGAAGTGGCAGCGGGAAGAGGCTTCAGGTAGAAGAGCTAACACTGAAAAGTCCTTAAGCTGGTGGCCTCTGAGGGGTGAAATCCGCACGCGACCCCTCTCATCTAATCAGCCCCCTTGACCTCCATTTGGAGCAATGCTCGCTGCTGCACAGATGTTGATAAGCAAGGACAGTGGGGGTAATGCAGTCCAGCCAGGACGCAGTGCCAGTGAGCAAGGCCACACCTCTCCTGAGCGGCCGAGTCTCCGGGCAGTGGGCGCGCCTGACGCTGGGGAGACCATGCTTTCCCGGGTTCCCTGCCCATGCAAATTTTGGTTCCTGGGGTGGAGAGAGACTGCGCTTCCAAGGCCTGGAAGGGGGACTTTATGATCTGAGAGTGCTCAGAACGCGGGTGGCAGCCCGGCCTCGTCGTCCCATCGGATGGCTCTTACATTTTTAACGAGGAGCCTGGAGGCACTGTATAAATAAAACGGCCGAATTATTAAATTATCACTCTGCAAGGCATCTTATATTAGTCCTAATTAAATGATGCTTTTCATGTTAACAAACAGTGCTCAGAAAGGACTCCCAATTTTAATCCTGGCCTAATAGAAGTGGGAAGCCTTAGAAATTTCTAGAATGTGACTCACAGGCACCGACAGGGAGTTTTTCAGGCATTGTCCTGAATTTTAACATTCTCCTGAAGTACAGGGCCTACCCCTCTCCACCCAGACCCCAAAACACCTACAGAACTTCTGTCTTTCACTACGAGGGAGCAACAGGGTTGGGTTTGCTTGGCCACCCGAAACACCAGGAGGGACGGTCCACCTACGAAGTGATGGTTTCAGATATCGGGCACCTTGAGGCACAGGCAGAAGGGAAGTAAATAAGAGGAACTCGAGAGGCCCCAGCTCTGTGCCAGGAGAGCTTCCCACGCCAGAGGGCAGAGCTGGGACCCTTCCAGGAATATTGGGGGAGCTGTCACTGGAATCAGCTCCTAGGTGCTGGGGACACAGTAGGCAAGGAGCAGATGGAAGAGGTTTATGCCACAGAATTTGGCAGGGACTTATTATTGTTATCAACTTACTCCTGGCTGGGTAGCCAGGCAGAGTTTTATAAAGAACGCCCACATCAGCCACGACCATGAAGAGCAAGCCCTGGGAAGAACACTCCAGCCTGTGCAGAGGTCCTGCGGCCACATCCCCACCGCCTCCTCCTCTCTGATGACCAGGGCAGAGGTCACTCTGTGCCCTACAGCCCTTTCGTGAGACTTTCATTCCTCTTTCCTGCCAGCCACATCCCATCTACCCCACTCGCCACTGTGATTTTATCCCCATGTCAGCATAGAAGAAGACATCTTTTTTTTCCCCCAAAGAGAGGAACAGTGAGATAGAGAGAGGGAAAGAGAGAAACAATTATATTTGGTTTTTCTTGTGGCTTTCATTGCTCCAACACTCTGTTGTGCACGTGGTGCTGGGGTTTGAACCTTCGTCCCCGCACATGCCAGGCAAGTGCTGGGACTGCCGAGCTCCAGCCCCATGTAGAAAACATCTTCACGCAGTGATTGGCCCTTGATGTCTGTGTCTTGTCCCCAGACTCTTCACTTTTCTGCGTCTCTCTTTTTCCTTACTGGAATCTTACCTCTGACTCCCAGGACTGCCGCTCACTTCTGTGTCTGTGAGAGCTTTGGTCTGTAGCTTGTTTCTCCCACAGTGTTAGATGCTCAGAGTCTTTTATCCATAGAGGAGATTTAAAAACAAAGACAAGAGCATGGTCCTTGCTGTGCGCCAGAGGCCCAGGACGTCACTATCAGAGGGGACGAGACTGCCGATGACCTTCTCCAGGTCGTTGCTGGAGCACCTGACAGTCTTCAGCATGGCGGAGTGGAGGCTGACAGAACCAGAACAGCTGCAAGGACCAGGGGGCTGAGGGATTGCCGGCCCCAGGTTCCTCGGTCACGATGCTTTTATGGCGCAATCTGGGTTGAACCCCAGCTCAATCCTTAAAACGTGCTGGAAAGGCAGAGAGAAGACCTACATGACCTACATCCCAAGCACCTCCAAGGCCCTCTGACTTTTCCTTGCGTGACCTATTCGTCATTCTGGAAATTCTCTGCCTTACCCATCCCTGCGTCTTCTCGCTAAGCCAGAGGAAAAGGGCATAAGCTTCTCTTTCTTCCTTTTCTCCTTTTTTCTTGTCTCCCTTCTGCCCCCTTCCCTTTCCCTTCCTCCCTGTCGCTAATTTTTCAAAGCCCACACCTTCTAAGGATCAGCAGAGATGGCCTAAGCCTCCCAGCACAACCACCTGCACGTGCTGACCACTCGGGGCTCTGAGATACTGCCTGGCGTCTCCCCCAGGAGAGGAAGCCGAGCATGTAGCAGAGGTCAGGGCACAAAGGAGACCAGCCAGGGGCTGGTGCCCTGTATGACGCACAGCCTGAAGCGGCGGCAGGGCCAGAGCAGAAGGCGCTGGCTGTCAGCCGCCGAGCTGACCCTGGCTGCAGGATGGGTACACTGGCTCAACCTTCCTGGGGCAGCCACAGCCAGGCCTGGTCTGGATGAAAACCTGTACCAAGAAGCTGGCTCCCGAGCCAGGAGGATCTAGAGTGCCAGAGGGTGGGGCTGTCACCTTAGCCACTTGCAGGCTCGGCCGCCTTTTAAACAGTGGAAGAGCTCACAGGCTGCTCAGGCTGATGGGGAAATTGACAGTTTCAACTTAATAGGCTGTAATCTAGGATAGAGCTGTGCAGAGCAAACGCAGCAGCCAAACAAACACGCAGAAATCTGGAGTCACCGGGAGCAGTGAGTCACCCCTTCTGTCCTCCAGGCACTATGCTGCGTGCCTCCGTGGGCATATGTAGTCTTATTTAAGAGCCCGTCTGTGGATTAGCAACCTGAGCTCAGAGAGGCCGACTCTCATACTCCAAGATGCACAGTGTGTGGACAAGAAAATTCCCCCAAACAGAAAATCACATTTTTGACCTCAGCCTCTCCATCCTTACCTGTTGTACCATGTAACACAGAGTTTTGCCTCTTGGATTTGTCTCCTCCTCAGAAACATGAGCCCGCTCCCTGCGTGGCAGCTCTGAGGACAGGCAGCGGACTTTGAATTGAAGGAACGCAGAGGAGTAATCCAGGCCGTGTCAGCCTCTACCCTTCTTGAGCTGAGCACCTGGCCCCCGATGACTTAAGCAGTCCCATTGGGAAGCAGTTTTGAGGGTGCCAGCTGCACTCATTTTGACATCAAAATTGCACGACATCAGACCTGTAATTTGGGCCACATTATCATCACATTCTAACCAAGCAAGCTTATTAGTCCAGTCAATTAAGGAAATAGAAGTGGAAAATCCTTGGTTATTAGGGAGAACGAAGAAACATAAATCCAAGGTGTTGGAACGATTAGCATGTGCAGTAATAAAAGTGAAATCGAACACCCAGGACACGACATTATGTTGATTGTTTAGCATTTATGCAGCAATGCGTGTGGTGAAATGACTGATAATTGTGTCTGGCCGCTTCCTTTGGCATAACTCTGATAAAGGACATTTGCTGTTCTTGTGGGGAACATGGGACTGGGGGAGTCAGCTATACCGCAGCTCCACTGGTCTTTCCTCCTGCTCTCCATGCAGATTGAAGTAAGAAAGGAAATACCTAGAATTCATGCTAAAACCTATGTCTGTTCATCTCCTTTCTTTGCTAAAAGCCTTCCAGGGACTCTCTCATTTCCATCGGACTAAAAGTCAAAATCTCATAAATGCAACTTGAGCTCCTGGATCGGATCCTGGAGCAGAGGAAAAGACATCAGCAGAAAGCCGGGGAAATTTGAGTAAAGTCTACTTTAGTTAATGGCTGCAGATGAACGTGAGCGTCTTAGTTTTGATAAAATGCACCTGGGTGCTTGGAATGCTGGCGTTAGAGGCAGCAGGCTGATGGCGTATCAGAACTCGGTGCTAACTTTGAACTCTTCCTGAAATCAATTTTTTTTCAAAAATACAAAAACAAAGGTGTTTAAAAAATAGCCCAAGTTTCTACAGCCTAAAAAGAACCACAGGGCACGCTGCTGCTCCCTCTTTAGGTCCCTGACATCATCCGCTCCTGTCTTTTCCTTTAAAGGCTGGCCCCAGCCTTCCTCCTCGTCACTCTCACCCCAGGCCCTGTGCATGGCCGTCTCTCTGGCCATCTCTTATCTCTGAGCCCTCCCCATGGCTCCCTCCTCCTGTCAACATGTGACGCAAATGTCGCTTTCTCCAAACCCACTCTTTATGAATTTCCAGCCCAGGTCAGCTCCCCCACTGTCCTTTCCTCCTGTCCTGGGTCATGGTGTTACACATCTGACTCACGCTGTGTGATTCTCTCTTTCTCACTCTCTCCCTTTATCTTTTACAAAGAAAAATCTTCTTAAAATGTTTATTTTTTTGTTTTTTTTGTTTTTTTTTTTTTGTACCAGGGACTGAACCCAGGGGTGCTTAACCACCGAGTCGCATCCCAAGCCCTTTTTATTTTTATTTTGAGGCAGGGTCTTGCAAAGTTGCTTAGGGCCTTGCTGTGTTGCTGAGGCTGGCTTTGGACTTGCAACCCTCCGGCCTCAGCCTCCCGAGTTGCTGGGATTGCAGGAGTGTTCCACTGCGCCCAACTCTTCTTTATAAATTGAGTAAAAATATTCCAAGTTTTATTGCATTTTATTTTACCCTTCAATGGAGGGTAAAATGCTGAAGTTGGAGGTGGTCTTCCTGCTCCCCTGTAGCCATCAGCTGAGAACCATGCAGAGGCCCTTCCTGAAAGGTCTGGGTGTGAGAAAGTCCACTTGGAATCTCAAATTCAACGTCAGAGATGGAAACCATCAGCCTTGGCGGTTGCCTCCGCTGCTGAACCATGCATCTGCCTGCAGGCCTGCTGTGTGACTGTGTTGTAGTACCCATGCTACGTCGCCTCTTGTCTGTGTCCTCCTGGAAACTAGGGCCCCTCTGGGATCTGTGAGGAAGTCTGCAGACTTCTCAGAGAAACCACGTGGAGTTCCGATGCTGCCCCCCTCCATTCACCTTGAAGACCTAAATCTTCTAGGGAGGGGTTTGAGCACAGGTAGAAAGCCAGCTCCCAAATGAGGGGCTGCCTAGAGCTGTGGGCACACCTGGTATCCACGAGCTCCAACCCAAGGCCTGGGGTCTGTCCTGGAAACTGCAATTGGGCTCCTGCAGTGGACACTGGGGAGTAGTTATAATGGGTCTCTGCTGTGCCACTATGTCATCCCAGAGACTTGGGAGGCTGAGGCAGGGGTATTTATTGCACGTTTGAGGCCAGCCTCAGCAACTTAGTGAGACGCTAAGCAACTTAGACCCTGTCTCAAAATAAAATACAAAAAAGGGGTGGGTGGCTGGGGACATGGCTCAGTCATAGAGTACCTCTGGATTCAATCCCCAGTACCAAAAAAAAGAAGAAGAACGGAGCTTCAGGACTAGAGCCTGGCCTGGCATGTGCTCATGCAGAGCCGAAAGCCACCGTCAGGGGTTTCCACGCACTGGGCCTTTCGTCTCCCTGTCTTCCCCCTCTTAGCCAGTCGCCTTGAAGGCAGGCCATCAATATGTTTGGAACAAATGAATTTACAAGTCCCCATCGTGGAATGTGAGGCATGGAAGGGTCATGTCACGTGTTCAAGGTCAAAGAGGAGGGAACCAGGAACCTAATGCCAGTGGCCTCTCTTTCGGGCAGGTGACCTCATGCTGCTGTTCAAATGCTGGAGTGCACAGGTCACCCAGGAGGGCCGTTTAAGGGTTTCCTCCTGGGTCCAGTAAGTCAGGAATGGGCAGTTCTGGGGTGGGCCAGAGGTCTGCATTCTCAACAGGCTTCCCCAGGTGACCTTGGCAGAGGTGTTCAGCAGCCACACCTGGGGACAGATGGATGTTGCCCAGGTAAACCTCTACCCCTCTACTTCTCAGATCTCAGAACCTGCATCTTGCTAAAGATGACCAAGAGCCCCCATACTGAGGGTGTCCCCCTCGTCCCAGCCAACTCCCCAGGTCACTTAGCCTCCAACGTTTCAGACACAACAGGTCCCAGTAGAGCCCCAGGGCTCAAAGCCCTCACTTATGCAAGGATACTAAATTGTACCCCAGAAACAGGACAGCAGAAAATTGCCAGAAGTTGTGCTTGAATGCAAGTGCCCTAAGTAGAAGGACACCTTCCCCTGACATAAATCTTGCTTCTCAAACCATTGTCCTACTGCGTGACCCAATCTTGGTTTTTATGTAGAATATTCCAGAAAAATGGAAATCATTGACTGCAGGTACATAACCCAAAAGTATTTTCTGGAACAAAATCTCATTCGTTTCTCTGGGACTCAAGAGGGAGCAGGTATTTTCATTTCTTTTTTTTTTTTTTTTTTTTTTTAGAAATGAAGAGATGGAAACTCAGGGCTCGTGACTGCCGAGGTCACAGAGCATCGTGTTTATCACCCACACCTTATCATTCACTCTCATCCTGTTCTCCCCAGACATGAAGGATGTACTTTGAGACCAGCTGGCCCCAGAATGAGTGGCTGTTCCTCCCTCTTCCTCTTAGGAGATAACTTTTAGAACACCAGGAGGAAGGTCTATGGGCTCTGCTCAGGCATGGCTCTGATATTCTAAGTGAATCCGCCTTTCTCTAAGAAGTGACTGAGTTAGTATCCAGTGGTCTTTGGGTCTGAGAGTTCACCCATCCAGTCTTCTTCATCGCCTGGCTTATCATCTTTCTTGCCCATGGAACTGCTGTTCCCTGGAGGTTCCAGATACATCTTCTTCATCCTTCATCTCTCACATCTAGCAAAGGTTCTTCCTACAAGCAGCAGCTCTTTGAATGGCAGCTAAGTGGAGCAATTGAGATCCAGAATATTTGTTCCTCTAAGAAGGAACATGGAGAACCCTGGCCCACTGCCTGGTTTTATAAATAAAGTTTTATTGGAACGCAGCCACATTCAGCATTCATTTGATTGCTTATCACCTATGGCTGCGTTCACAGGCAACAGAAGCAGCACAGCCCACGTAGCTAAACCGTTCCCTCGATGGCCCTTTCGGGAAAAGGCTTGCAGTCCCTCTCCAGCTAAAGAACATACTAGAAAGCGGATGCGGACATTTCTCCTTTCAGAGTACACTTCTTAGCATTTCCAGTCTCTGATGTGTACTTCTTCCCTCTCCGCCGTTGAAATGAACCCACTCACAATTGGAACTCAGGTGGAACCTGAATCATGTCAATTTGCAGCAATTCTGTGCTTTGTGTGACAGGATCCGTCGACTGCCAGATCTATGTGAACAAACCCATCAGTGTTCACAAAGATTGACATCACACATGACCGGAGAAACCCTGGCAGTTCTAGAACAAAACCCTCAGAGCGCTTGTCTCTGACTAACGCATTTATACAAAGAACGGCAGAGGAAAATCCAGGGCTGTTCTCGGGGATGAGTTCTGTCTCAACTCACCGCCCATTTTCTGCAGCTGAACGGCGCTTTCAGCAGCTTTCTTGGGCCTGGGAAATTAACATAATGTATAGGATCGCCACTTTGTTCATTCAAATCTTGCAGAACACATTAGAGGGAAAAAAAATCTTTGAGCTCTATGGAATTGAGAATTCAGACCCGAGCATCAAGAGTTTTTCTCTTTAAATGGGTGTTGGAGTTGGCCTTGGTTACTGAGGGACAGGGGATTAGAGACACACAGGAGGTTCCAAGGAGCCAGGAGAAGGCTGCAGGCCGCCAGACCTGGGGAAGGTGGCGCTGCAGGTGGGAGGGGAGGCTGCATCTCTTTCAGCAGGAGGAGCAACAGACTCCTCATCAGGATGCCACCAAGCAGAGGGCAGGGGTAGGACTGGTGAGGACTTAACACATCTCCAGTTATTGGAGGACAGGTTGATATTGACATAGAGGCCCCTGCCTGCTGCTCATCTGAAGCAGCAGGATATGGAGCATGATAGAGCCCTGCCACCTGGTCCCTGAGGCTCCTTAGACTCTTGAAAGAATCTGGAGGGGGGACACATCAGATGGCAGTGGCCTTGAAGATGTAGGACCCTGGGGGACAGGAGGGTGATGGGCTGGCTGGCCACTACAAGGAGCATGTTGGCTGTACAGGTCTCCCACATCCATTCAGGCCCCCAGGGACACCAGAGCCCCCCGCAGAGAGGAGAGGAAGCTGGAGGCATTGGCTTCATGAGAAGAGCTGCCTGCTCAGGTCCCAGAGCTGGGCGAGTCCCCTGGATCCTGAAAAGTGACAGAGGTAGGAAATGCCCTCTGCTCACCCAGCTCCATGGGCCACAGGTCCACAGTGGGAGGCAGAGTGGAAACCTTGGTGACCCCGGGGAGCTGTGAAGTGGACTGAGTCTTACCAACCCAGCAATCGGACAGTTGTCACATCTCCCTGGATGCCAAGGAGGAACTCGACACAGGGGTTGCCAGCCTGTTGATGTCACTGGCTGAGCATCTCAGGGAGCCCTCAGTCCCTCTGAATCTCAGTTCCTTCCTCATGACAGGAGCAGTGATGGGTGCCCTAATCACCAGGGGATGCAGGGAGCTATCACCTCTGCAGAGAGCATCACAGAGTGCTAGCCTTCATCTCGCCTTTGTGAACTGGAGGCCCTGTGTTAGGTGCATGCTTGGTGCTGATACTGAAGGCTGGGAACTGTCCTAAGCACTGTGGGTTAGGTGCTAGTAGGATCCATATTTCCTAGAAGAAGGAATGAGGCCCAGACAGGTTAAATAACTTACTAAAAGTCACACAGCTCGGAAGGAATGGGACTGAAGTTCAAACCCAAACCAAGTCTCTAAATATTTATTGGTACAACATCATCATGATTATTAGTACATTTTTGCTCTTTGTTCCTGGAACTAAAAGTAAAATATTTGGACTGTGGATAGGTTGAGACGCAATCCCTCCCATACCACCAACCCTCAGTGGGGCCTGAAACCTCTCATAAAGATATTTTGGCTGAATGAATAAGGAGCTGGGCTGGAGTGCTGGATTGGGAGTTTCGGACCTTGCCTGGCATGCGCTAGGACGCAGGTTCAAGCCCCATCACCACATATACAACAAAGTGTTAAAGCGATGAAAGCCATGTGAAAAACTAAATGAAATTGATTCTCTTAAAAAAATTAAAAATGAAATAAATAAGGAGCTGGCTTCCAATTGAGTGGTACCCTGTCTGTCTTCTGGAAAAACATGCCTCTTTATTCCCAGGTGGCTGTGGCCCCAGCTTCGATGGCTCTGTCATACCTCCTGATCCGTGTGTTGAAGCCTGGCCCCCAATATGCTGAAATTTGGAGATAGGGACTTTGAGAAGTCATCAGGATCAAAGTTCAAATAAAGTCATGAGGATGAAGCCCTTGAGAATGGATTAGAGTCCTTGTTAGAAGACAGAGACCAGAGTTGTTTGCTGTCCAACCTGTTGGTACTTAGTAAGAAGGTGTCCACTTGCAGGCCAGGACTGAACTGGCTGACACCTTGACCTTGGCCTTCCACCCTCTGCAACTGTGAAAAATAAATGAGTGTTATTCAAACCAACCGTCTCTGTTATTTTGTCATAGCAGCTGACGAAGACTGATACCATCACCTTGACACCTCGCCTCCTGTACTGATATATGAAACCCTTGGCTCCTTTCCTGTTCAGTGAAAATGCAGAGAATTGGGCCTCATCCCTTCGCTGCCCCCCAGCCCTTCCTTCTGAAGAATTCCACCATTTGAGCAGAGCATGGAATTTATTCCGGTTAAGGGAAATGTGATGTATTTCTTAAATCTGTGTCACCTACCTGTGGAATCAGCCTGCCGAGCTGGGAATGAGGCTTTGGCTACATTGAAAGCTCTGTGATTAACTTATTTGTTTGCCTACAGAGCTAAAATGAAAAGACAGGAAGCTGAGAGACTGTGCCAGCACTGTTTTGAAGTAGGATTGTGAGAAGCCTGAGACGTGGGTTTTAATTCATGTTCCTCAGGCTTACTGTTATTATTATTTTTAATGGAAAATAACTTTCACCATCTTGCTTCTTTTTAAATGGAAAGTGTGCAGTATTGTCTAATGCAGGGTGGGGAGTTGATTTGGTATGCATGATTTTCCAGCCCCCGTTCTTTGTACACATTCAATATGGTTACGGTTTTGCTTCGAACATACATATTTTCCCCCAGAACTTTTCTCCATTGCTTTTTTATCAGGTTTACAAATCAAATCAAATAGGTATATTGCAGAGCTCTGTGATATTATTTTCCGAGCTTATAGTACAATGTATTGAATTATGCCTGCCTGTGCTCTGCCCTGGCTCCTGTCTGCAGATGGAGAGAGGGACCGAGGACTCTCGAAATTCACTCGGCGCCCAGCATTACTGGCTCAATCAAGACCGCTATTCAGGCTGCGAGAAGAGACAGAGCGCGTGTTCGTTACACAAATCAATTTGGTCCAAAGTACATCGCAGTGGGTACTCAACCATTGCTCAGATAATATTGTCAACTTAATCAAATCATGCCTCAGAGACACTCACGAGCTTCTCTCTCTGAGAAACAACTTGATCGGTGGAGGAGGGAGAAGTGGCTGGCTATTCAAAAGTACACTTTTTATTTATCAATGTGAAGAGTTTTGTGCATTGGAGGAGAGAGCCCACAAGGGAGAAGAGACGCTGCATATTCAGCAGGCTGGTGGGGCCATCGCGCTGTTTGTGACACATCTTGGCCATTGGGGTTCTGCAGTGTAGGCAGCATAGAGGAAGAACTGGGGGCACTTGCAGGGGAAGAAGAGCTGGCCTGAAGATCAGTGTCCTGGGCCAATCCAGTAATGACCCTCTAAGTGTCATTACTGCCAGGCCACTTGATTCAATAGTGCACTCGAGCCAGGCACAGTGGCACTCACCTGTGTCCCTAGCAATTCTGGAGGCCTAGGCTTGAAGGTGGCAAGTCTGAGGATAGTCTGGGGAACTTAGGGAGACTCTAGGGATGTGGCTCCTGGGTTCAATCTCCAGTCCTTAGAAAGAAAGTGCTTGATAGAACGATCATCTTTAGGATGCTTATTTTCTGCGAATGATAATGTGGTCCATAAGGGCTGCCCCAGGCTCGGGAGGCTGGCAGGGTGTGTGAGCAGCCGGGCTGTCTGCTCCTGTCAGCTCAACCCTCTGGCGCAGCCCAGGCCTGGAGCACAGCAGTTAAGCTGCAGCAAGCTCCACACTGTGCGCGGGCTCTGCAGCTGCCCTCCAGGCCTGTCCGCAGAACTTCCAGAGCATCTTCACGTGCACCTTGAGAGGCCAGGAAGGGGTGAGGAGTACCCAGGAAATGGCACCCCACTTCCTCAGTGCATCCTGCCATCTCCTAGCTGTGTGCCTTGGGACAGGGCACGTGACCTCTCTGAGCTTCCTCGCTTCTAGTCTTCATGGCGATTCAGTGGGAGAAGGCAGGAAGTCAGGAAGACCGGACAAGCGGCTCCCAGCAGGCCTCAGCACAGTTTTCCTTCCAGTCCTCTGAGACCCTTTAGCTAGGTCCACACTTTGCTCCTCAGCTACCGATGGGCAGCAGCCTTAGGTATCACTGACAGCCAGAAGTGCCGTCCCAGGTCAGGATGAGGAAAGCGATGACCTTCCCCAGTGGTCCTTGTCCCCACCCGCAGCCTCCATGCGTCCTCCAGGGAGCTCAAATGGCAACCCCGGGACACGTGCATCGCCCCCCAGGCAGTGTGCCCACAGCTCCCAGGAACCTTCCTCAGGTCCATGAGCACTGAAAAGCGTTAAGAAATGCAGTGGTCACAACATGCGGTGGTCGCAGCTGCCAGCAGCCCCGAGCAGAGCCACCTTCCTGTAGCCCAGCCTGTGCATGGGGTGGATTTTAGGAGGCTCCTAGTTATGCTGAATTTATTCCATGAAGACTTTTACCTGCCCCTTGGACACGGAGCATGCGCCTAGAGTCAGAGGACATGGTCATCTGTGCCCCAGGGAAGGCTCTTCGGTCCTTCCGCCTTTATCCGTCTCTACTTCCCCCCTGCCAGACCTCTTCTCCTCTCTCACACCTGCCTCACACACATGCCTTGGCTCTAAACCAGTGCTGTCCCATAGAACTTTCTGGAATGATGGAAAAATTCTATCCCTGTACTTAATTGTAAGGAGCCTGAGGGTTTTCTGTTGCCGTAGCAATAAATCACCACATACCTGTGGTTCAAATAGCCCAAGCATCACGTTTCCTTCTGGGAGTCAGAAGTCTGGCCTAGGTCTCAGCAGCTACATGGGGTTTTAGCCACCACGATGGCCCTTCCTGCCTTGGACCTGTGATGGGATCTGTTCTCTTGCCTTTTCTGACCCCCTCACCCTTAGGCTCAGGACCCCTTCCTCCCTCAGCAGGGCCAACAAGGACTCTTCTCCTCCTGCTCTGAGGACCCTTAGAAGGGTCCCTGGTGAGCACATTGGTCGCACACAGGTGACCCCGGGGATCTCTGTTCCACACTCGGGATATCAGCAA
>PVKS010042572.1:0-15350 GCA_004027875.1 Aplodontia rufa | reverse complement strand
GAACCCTGGGGCGGACAGAGAAGCCTGCTGATTCCTCTTCAAGCAAGGACTCTTGAAGCAGGTACTGGAGTGGTATCCGCAGGTAGTCTCCAACTGTGGTGGTCTTAAGAGTACAGAACCACATGACCCAAGACTAAACACATGTGGGGGTTCACCACATCCAGTGATGGGGTGCCCCAGTGGGGTCTGAAGTTCTGATTGTTTGGACCCGCTGCAGGATGATTCTCATAGGCAATGTATATCCCAGTGCTCCTGTGCAGTTGGCCTCAGCTCTGTGCCTGCATCAGTTTCTCCCTCTGCTCTTTTCACAGGTGTTAATCTCTAATAATTGCCCTATTTAGGCATCGACTTTCAGACAACCCCACCTTTGACATGCATGCAGTTTCACTGATGGTATGGATTTCTTTCTTTCTTTTTTCTTTTTCTTTTTTTGGTACTGGGGATTGAATCCAGGGGTACATAACCACTGAGCCATATCTCCAGCCCCCCCCCCCTTTTTTAAAAATTTTGAGACAGGTTCTCAGTAAGTTGCTCAGAGCCTTACTAAGTTGCTGAGGTTGGCTTTGAATTTGCAATCCTCCAGCCTCAGACTCCCAAGCCACTAGGATTACAGGCGTGTGCTACTGCACCCAGCTGGGGTTCTTTTTGTTTATCATGCTTGGCATTCATTATGCTTCCTAGATCTGTGGATCTGTGGCTTTCATAAATTGTGGGAATTTTGGCAGCCATTATTTCTTTAATATTATCTCTTCTTCTTTTACACTGGGGCTCTTTTATTTTTTCCTGGAATTTGGACAAGATTTATACTATTTCTTTTTTTTTCCTACCCTAAATATCTTGTTTATCTCTTCATTATTGCTTTGTGTTGTAATTTTGGTAATTTCTTTCTTTAGATCTCTTCTAGTGCGCTGTTTATCTTTTCTTCAAAGGGTCAACTTAGTACTATAAAATTTCAAGTTTATTTTTTGGTATTGGACTTTGAACCCAGGGGTGCTTAACCACTGAGTCATGTCCCCAGTCCTTTTTATTTATATTGAGATAGGCTCTTGCTAAGTTGCTCAGGGCCTCACTAAACGGCTGAAGCTGTCTTTGAACTTGTGATCCTCCTGAGCCACTGGGATTATGGGCATGTGCCACTGCACCCAGCTTAAAATTTTATTTTTCATTTCCAAAGTTTTTTTTTTTTTGAAAGAGAGGGACAATGAGGGAGAGAGAGAAAGAGAGAAAAGAGAGAATCAATTTACTCAGTTTTTTATGTGACTTTTGTTGCTGTAACACTTCGTTGTGTATGTGATGCTGGGGTTTGAACCCGCGTTCTCTCGTATGCTAGGTAAGTGCCATAACTGCTGAGCCACTGCCCCAGACCCTATTTCCAAACTTTTTGATTAAGAAATTAAAAGTATTGTTCATTCCCTCATCATCTTTTGTTGACTGGCTTACATTCATGATTGAGTCTTATAACTTTGGGCATTTTATACACGACTATTATAAATTTTGTATCTGATAGTTCCAATATTCAGGTCTGCCATGTTAGACAGAGTGGTTTACATTTGTGCTTTTGCTGATCTCTGATTGTGAGTTCATTGCTTGATTTTATTCAGAGAGAGTTAAATTGAGAAGTGGGGAAGTTTCCCCCAGACAGGCTTTACATCTGCTGGTATGTGAGACCACTTCAGTTTCCCTGAAGGACTCAGCCCAGAGAATCTAAGCTACTTTACTCTTGTCATGTAATTGTCCAGCCCACCTCTGATACCGTGCCCTTCCAGCTGCCCCAGCTCCTAGTACCTTTGGCTTCAGGTGAGCTTTTGGAGGAATGTAGGGAAAGATCCCTGAACAAATATTGTATTTTTTTGTGAGACTCTTCATATCTCAGAGTGTCTTCAATAGGATTTGGTGGCTCCACAGAAGGAAAATCCTTTAGAACATCTAGTCAACCACAATGATGGAGGTAATGACTTTAATTTTGGAAAAAATATAATAGATATGGATTTATGAGACCAAATGTTCACAAATATGAATTGAGCGTGATTCTAATAAAAGTGACTGACATTTATTGAAGGGTAATTTGCTTTAAGATGAATTTTTTTACAAAAAATATTCTATCCTTTAAATATGGAAAATTCTGGTGTACTCAAAAGGAAAATAACTTACCAGTTCTCTATGCATTTATCACTCAATTTCAACAATTTTCAATTTGCCACTCTATTTTCTTCTATATTCTTTTCTAGTCTCTGATTATTTTAAAGCAAATTCAATGCTGCATATGAGTTCATCCATAAATATTTGAATAAGCAACTCTAAAAAGAATAAAGGTCATTTCTCAAAACCATATGCACAAAAGAAAAAATCACACTTAAAATTTTGACAGTGATTCCCTTGTCATATTTGATGACAAATCTGAACTCTTTGTGATCTCAGCTGATAACACTTTTTCTAAGTTTGTCATTTGTTTTTACACTTTGCTTAAGGTACATTTTTTGCCAAGTAAAGTAGTTTTTAAAAGTATATATTGTTGGGGCTAGAGCGGTGGCTTGGCAGTTGTGGCGCTTGCCTGTCATGTGCAGGGACATGAGTTCAGGCCCCAGCACCGTGGACACAAAGAAGTGCCAGAGCATCGAGGGCCACATGAAAAAACTAAATAAAATTGATTGCCTCTCTCTCTCTCTCTCTCACTGTCCCTCTCTCTCTCTTTTTTTTAAAGTTTATATTGTTAAACACATCAGTCCTTTCTCCTTATTATTTCTAGAGATTTAAGTTCTAGTGAAGAAAGTTTTTCCCACTCCCAGAATATAAGTTTGCCCTTATTTTCTCCTAGTTATGTGATTTTACTTTTTACATTCGTTTGGAATTCATCCTGATATGTGGTATGGGGGAATAGATCTCATTTTATGTTAATCCTATTATGTTATTCCTATGTTATTCCTATTATATTGCAATTCTCCAATTATCACTCCCCATTCACAAAAATATACATTTTCCACAATTGATCTGAGATACTGAGTTTATCAAACATTATAGTCTCATATGAAACTGAGTCTATTTTGGCATTTTCTATTCCTTTCCACTGACATGTCCTTCTCTTCATGGGCCAATACCACACAATTTTAATTATAAAAGTTTAAAAATACGATTTATTATCTGGGAACACAACCCTGCACACAATTTATCTTTTTTCAAAAGGATCTTCCCCTTGTTCTTAATTGCTTTTCTTAACAATGAGCTTTAAAATCATCCTCAGATCCTCATTCTCAATAGACATTACCTTTAGTTAAACAGGATTAGCTTTGTTGTTATATTTTCTGTCTTATTTTCCATACATAAGTTAATATTTCTCAATGCACTATAGATTCATAAAAATGCTGTATTGTGCAGTGTTGTATACTTAATTTGAACAATTTCTAGTGTCTATCTTTGTACTAAGTTGGAGTAGATACTGGCACAGAAGATAGTTCACTGATAGCCTCTGTGTATGTACACAAAATCTTTTTTCTGTGTATAAGAAGCTCTCATTTCTGATTTTATTTTACCTTTAAAATTATTTGATATTGCATATAGTTAAGGAATATAACATGTTTTATATAATCAGTACTATAATCAAACAAAACTCCTGTGTGTATATTTGTAAGAACACCTAAATTCTACTTTGTTAGCAAATTTTCAGTATGTAATATATTATTAACTACAGTTCTCATTGTTGTACTTCAGATTTCTAGATTCATTCATCCCACCTAACTACAAACTTATACCTTTTGACCTACTTCCTTCCTTACCACGACCTGGTAACCACCATTCTACTCTGTTTCTGTTTGCCTTTTTAAAAAGGCAGTTGCTGATAAGCAAGATCACACAGTATTTTTCTTATTGTGTCTGGCTTAGTTCACTTAGCACAATGGGCTCAGGTTCATCCTGCTGTTGCAACCATACCCCTTGTTGGGGACCATGTCCTTTCATACAGGTAACAGTGCTGACGCCTTGGTGACTGCTCAGTAAGTATTAATTGGTTTTGCATGACAAATAGACATTCTCATTGTGTTGCTTATATTTATAGACAGCCTACCAAAAGCAGCTTGCTGTACTAAAAGCTTTGTATGATGTAAAGATGAATCAAAAATCAAGGAACTTACAATTTAGTACAAAGGATAAGATGTATACCTAAATAATTATATCATAAGACACATAACCCAGAAGAGAAATAAAGATGCACCCTAAGGAAAACACACACACACACTCTCTCTCACAAAGAGAGAGAGAGAGAGAGGGAGAGAGGGAAATTAGTTCTGGCTTGAAGACTTGGCAACAAATTAGCATGCCAAAGTCTTGTTGTTGTAAGAATTAATCAACTAAGAATACTTACCCATTGAAGAATCAGGGCAGAACTACCAGTTTGTCAAACTTGTTTCCAAGAAAATAAATTAATGCATACTTCTATGTAAAGTTAATTCTTTCCTTTCATATTTACTTACTGCCATGTAGATATGCCCTGGAGAAGGGAATATTTTTGGGTGATGAAGAGGTAATGAGTTATTGTAATGAGTTACTTGTAAGTCATTATTATAAGGAAGCTATTTCTGCAGAATGATACTAAGGATTCCTCTTCTGGATGCAAGGTACACACTGCCTAAACCCTGGGAAGGGGGCACACCCTAGTGTTGAACAGGGAGGGTGTGGCTCAGGTATGGTGTTATATATTCCTGGTTGGAAAACAAAATGCCAAGAGACTAACAGAGCAGAAAAGCAGCTCCCTGGGACTGATGCTGGAATGCAACAACCAGCCAGGAGTTTCTTCTTTTTCTTCTTTGAGCAGTCTTGAAGTCACGTTCTCTGTATGTCCCCCAAATATTGCCAGTTCTCAAACCCCTCATGTGCGGGTAAGAAGTCTGGTGAGTTTTCAGGCAGGAAGAAGTAGTTTCTGGGGATGCACTGAGGTGAAGCATCCCACACATTCCCCAGAGGTATCTGCCACAGCCCACCCCACTTCCTCCTCCTGGCTGATTCTACACTCCATCATTCCTGGGGAGGCTAGCCCTTCAAGAGAGATGCCCCAAGCAAAAGAACATCTGCGAAGAGACTCCCTCAACGGTGGGCATGCCCTTCTCTGAAAAGAAAAATCCCTGACTGAAGTTTAGGCTAACAAACGGAGATACTTGTCATTCCAGGTCCTAGAGAACAAAAATATGGTTTTATTTTGATTTTATAAAAATGATTATGATGGTTAATTTTAGGTGCTAACTTGACTGGATCATGGGGTTCCTCAAACCCTCACTAATGCACTACCCTTGTGACAATTTAGCTCATTTTGCAGGAATGATCAATATGGCACAATGGAAGCATACAAATGATAATCTGACTTATTCTCTTGCTGCAACCTTGGGAGCATTATAAAGGATAACTTAGCTAAAGTAAACATAAAGTAAACATAAAATCTGTGGTCGTACCTGGAAATAAATGGGAAGAATCATGACTTACGTATTAATTTCTACTAGACTATGTTTTATTCTGAGAGACACTTTCATATGGAAAACAGAAGTTTTCCCACAAAGAGTTTCTAGTCACTGTCATAAGAATTTTTGAGGCACACTAGGTAGGCCTCATTACTAAAATCTCACTAGATGCGTCCTTTGCCTCTAGTCAGTGAGACACTGTCATTCACACAGTGTGGAGGCCTTCAGGGCCCTGGCTAGAAAGCTGGATACCCACCTGCATAAACACCACAGCCTCACAAGGCCCAGTTGCTTGGGGTAACCTCCAAGGAAACACTGTCTAGCATCCAACAGCAATCAAAGAGCCATTCACATCTTCAACTGTGTTTCTGAAAGAACTTTTATCTTCCCGTTTTTGTATGATTTTACTTTATAATCCAATTCATGGACTGTAGAGACCTTTCCTGCAGAGGGGCTTGCCTCCTCTCTGGTTTTCTCAAATGCTGAAGGATCAATAGCTTCAATTCTTTCAACTTTGCACTTTCTCAGCAGTTCTTCTCTCCAAGCCTCAGCCCCCGTAGTCCTGGTCTTCAGGTGTCCTCCCCACTTCTTCTCACCCATCTGGTCTTGTTTTCCTCCTTTCTATTTATCTAATTTTGCTTCCCAGAGCCTGAAATCCCTAGGCCAGCAAAGATGGAGACAAAGTAGAGGAGACAAAGAAATTAAAGGACACAAATTTAAATATTCTTCAATATGGATTCTTAAAATAACATTCTTTTATCTTCTCTCATTGTTATGCTCAGCACAATGGGTCAGCCTAGGGTAGGGGCCACATGAGCTGCCAACCCAAGACCCTGGAGTGTGTTCCTTTCATCCACAGCTGCCTGCACAGTGGTCCTGGATTGCCCAGTGGAAGAAAGCTGGCATGTCTCTGAGGCTTTGCCAAGGTGCCTTCAAACTCTCCTGGGTGGATGCTAATCCAAGCCACTCGTATTTCTCATCCTACATACAGATGGTGGTGCATCTGGACAACCAGAGGACTGAGACAGAATGCAAGAAAAGTACCTGTGCTGATGCAGGGTTGGACCACTGTTATACATACCAGTGGTGAATTTGTATTTATAAAGACGATCTCGCAAGTACAAATATTACTACTCCCATCAGAACTGGCATTTCTGTTAAATGTTAGCAGGTACTTCAGAGCAGTAGGGAGAATTGTTTAGACTAATTGTAATTGTATTAGCTCACTTTAAACATTCTGAGTATTTTTCCTTTTTCATATTAAAAGGGAGTCCATTTTAAAATGTTAAGTAAACATGTTTTTTTCCATAGGAAATCATGCACTGCATCTTTTACAAAGAAAAACATTGAATTTATAAACATACTTATACTGTAATCATTTCCTGTGATTACTTTTCATTTTATGCTAATATAACTAGAATTTATGTATTGCATTATTTTTCCATAGTGCATCTATTCTGATAAAGAAAAATAAAAAAAACCACCCAAAACATCTCTTGAGAAAGGCCATAAATACACTTTTTTATTATCCTTAATAACAAAACATTTATTCCTCCCCCCTCCTTTCTTTCTCAGGCCTCATTAGAAACAATATGTAATATTTATAGATATTAAATAAATATATAGATATTGTATATTTATAGATATTATATAGATTTGTACATAGATCTATTTATAGGGAAAAGCAGAGGTGGACTGTAATTCACTAAAAACAAGTCACTCATAAGTTCCTTTGTGTGTCCTAAATCTGCAGCCTCTTCAATAACATGACCTGACCTTCACTTAGTCTGTGAGATTTGGGAAGACCACTGTGCTGATTACTAAACCTACCTCTCCATGAACTGATTGCTCCAAAAGGCACAGATTACCGCTGGCAATCAACAGGTGTATCAGGGAGGCATTCAAATGCATGACCCTGGAAGCCTGAGGAATAAATTGAAGGTGAAATCAAGAAAAGGTCTGGCCACAATGGCTCAGATGTGCATATTATAGACATTGAACAAATAAAGTTTCTGTTTTCAGAGATGATGGGTATGAAGTGTAAATGAAATGCTGAGTCCACGTTACCTTGAGGAGGTGGAATTAAACCCCAGTTACTGAGTAGGTTTTTTTTTCCTACTCAAATTTTAACTTTAATAATTATGTTTATTTATTTATTTATTTTTTCTGATCAGGAAAATCAAATCAAACTGAAATTTGTAGTGTCATTAGAGACCCAAGAACCTTTCTGTTGCAGGTACATACATGACCACCTCAGGAAGTTTGTTTTTTCTTCACTTACTTTGAAAAGGGGATGGAAGTAGGTAGAACAGAGAAAAGCCTCAGATTGAGAGAGATTTCTGAAGGGGAACTTAGATGGTGCCATGCTTAAGAGATCAGCAGGGCCACCCCCACCTGTTTTCCAGATGTGGCTGACAGCCTTCTCCAGATGCCCCAGACCTCACGGGCCCGTGTCCACCCTGATGCTCTGCAAACTAGGCCCACATTGTTCAGCTGAGGCCCAATCACATGCTTTCCAGCACCGTTCCCTAAAGATTGCCCCAGCTTTCCTTTCCTAGTAGTCCTGTCACACATCCCTCATTGTGTTCACCTCTGTCCCAGACCAGTGCCGAGCACGTATGTGTAGATTCGCCGACCATAAAACCCTTTTTGGTCTCAGAGTGTTTCAGCATCTGGAGTGTGGATCATATTTTGAAAATATTAAGCAATGTGTGTGCTATTCCTCTCCCTTGCAAACTGTGTTCTCTGCTAGCCAGTGTAGCTCCAGGGAAGGGTAATACCCTCAGAAGGAAATGGAAATGACCAGAGTGCCTGCCAGCCCTACAATGCCTTTGTGCAGATTGGAGAAAAAGATCTTCTTGGTCTATGAAGACACAGCCCAGAGCCAGGGCTCGTGGTGAGGTAAGCAGAAAGCAGGCTGAATTTCAGATCCTATTTGCTGTCTCATTTGGGCATTCCTGGACAGGCACCAACCTGTGCTGCTGTACCTGGTGGCTTGTGATACAGGAAGGGATAGCCCTGGCTAAACAGAAGTCTCATCTCTCTGGTCCTCCATAGTTTGTAGGAAGGAGAAAGAGACGGAGGTAAGAAGAGCATAAACTGAGTCCTGACCTTTGCTCTTCAGAGGAGATGCCAGAGGAGAGTCATGTTTTGGATAGACTAGGGAAAAGTCCAAAGACAAGGGCATTTACATCTATTCCTATTTGGGACTACAAGAGGATGCCCCTTGCAGCACATACTCTGTACTTGTCACCAAATGATGACACCATGTAACTTGACAGACAGGGAGATTGTGCCAGCATGCTTCTGCTTTGGTGAGGCATTGCAGAAACCCAAATGTCCTGTGTGGCCTGTGAAAGAGTGTATGAAAACCAGGATTGTGGCTGGGAGAACTGCCATGGGAATGACCACAGCAGAGACATGGTTGGTGACCTGGGGCAAGGAGTACAGTGCTGCCAATGGAAGTCGCAGTCACACTTCAGGAGGTCCTAATGCCTGCAAGAACCTTGGGATAGCCACACAGTGGAAGAGCAGACTCTGTCTTGATTGGCCCAAGGATACAGTTGCCTATTCAGGAGCCCTAGATTCAGCACCAGTGTCACAGGGTGCCCAGCTGCTAGGGAAAAGAGATCAGAGAATGGGAGACAGGTCTGAGTCCTCACACGCAGCTCTAAGGTTCTGCTTTCTTTTCCCACCTGGAGGTGACACGTCTTCCTTCAGTTCTGTAGGATGTCAGCTTGAAAAAGAGTAAGAAATCTGCAGAATGGCATTTGTCTACAAACCAAGACTTATCCAAACAGACCATTTAAATCATTGGATGAGATTATGATGTTGAAGCTGAAATTTCATGTTATCCTTCATATACAGTGAACAGAGAATTACAGGAAAGACCAGATCACTTGTAGGCACTGAGGATGCTATTTTTTTTTAAATCTATGTTTGTGAAATTGCCCCCAGTTGACCTCAGTTCCATATCCTGGCCAGCCATTCTGTCACATGGTGAGCCTGAGGGTTTTGCAACTTAGCCAAGGTCAAGCATCTGGTGAAGCTTGGTCTGGAACCTGGACCTTTTAGCCCAAGTTTATTTTCTAGTCTGTCTCTCAAATGTCATGAACAGGCTGACACCAATCTGGAAAGACATTTTCACCCATTTGTTTTCCATCGGGGCCCCCAGAAGCTGACACTGAGACACAGATTTATGTGCAAGTGAATTATTTCAGAATGGCTCCCAGGAGAAACCAGAAAGGGGGTGGGGAAGCAGGAGAAAAGCCAAGCCAGGGGGCGACTTCAGGGGAAATCCTTGTGTGAAATGTTGCTGGGAGCTCTGGAGTGCCAGTCACCCCAGAGGCTGTTCACCTCCAAGGCAGACACTGGGCTTTTGTCCTCCAGCACCAGTCACCATGCTAGATCTCACAGTGTGGGGTAGGGAGGCAGAACTCCAAGGCACCTATGAACTTCTGTGCATGAACCCAAAGCAACTCTAAGGGTCTGAGGGCCATCCTCTTCAATTGCTTTTACTTCTTTCTTAAAGTAAAAAAAGTCTCTGCCAAAGACAGAAAAGATCATTATTTAATAGATTAAATAGATTAAATCTCCTCTCTAAGGAATGTTTAAGTAGGAGGTAAGTTTTGAAGTTCACAAGTTCCTAAATGTATAAAATTCAAATGGCATTTTCTGTGAAACTGCCTTTGCAATCAAATATTTTCTGAAGTCTGGTGGAAGTTTTCATAGAAGCTGGGGGATGGGCAGCAAGAACTAATGAGAAGATCTGACAACCATCTTTTTTTTGAAAGAATAGCCCTTTATTCTGAGATTATATTCTTTGCTCTTGTTTGGTATTAAAGTTTGCTCCCTTTATGAAGACCTGGTGATAATGGAAAATAAGACTTGGTATTGCTGTTTTAATATTTTACTTGACTAAATAAACATTGGCAACTCCATCTTGGTTCTTCAACTTTTTGTTTTGGACATATACTGGTCCATGAAACCCAGAAGTCTGGGAACCTCATATTAGTTCTCTCTTCTCCTTTTGATTGGTTTCCAAAGTAATTCTTAACCATCCTCTCTGTGACTTAAAACAGACAACCAAAACAATAAATAGTTTGGAATTCAGCACAATAATAACTGTGTAAACACTACTTTTACTCCCAGGAGGACCTCTGTAATCATCGGTGATGTTCATTTTCCCATGCAACTTGAAGGCAGGGGGTGAGTGGAAAGCTAATCCTGAAGGAAAGTTCCAAGAGCCACTCTTGCCCCACTGCTCCATAATTCTTGCAATCCAATTCAGAAAATTCCCCCAAACCACTCTGTGTGTGTGTGTGTGTGTGTGTGCGTGTTGGATTGCAGAAGAACTGGAGAATGATGAGAAAAGATAATAGTGATGAGCTTCAATTAAATGTGAAAATTGGAAGTTAGTCTATGCTGGTTCCTATTCAAAGAAATACGTCGCATCAGTTTAATAGTCTCCCTAGTGACAAATTCTTAGAGCTGACAGTTTTTTTTTTCTTTTTTTCTCACCCTCTACTTTACCAAGAATGACTGACTGGGTTTTGCATTCGGATAAAGCTTCATGCGTTTCTCATCTGCCAGCTGAAAATTGCAAACAGAAAAATTCTATTCGTTGGAGCAGCTCCTGGAGCAGAGGAATAGTTTCAGTTGATCAAAATAGTTTATAGTGCCTGATGATTTTTACTTTGAACTTTAAGAAACAAAGATTTATTTGTGTAAAGGAATATGGCTGATCATTCTGCTCAGTTTTTTGCTACTGATTCTCAAAAAATGCATGGCAACCAACAAAGTTATTCTAACAGTCTCATTTCAATGAGTAACAATCAATAATTGCATTTTGATTCCAGATGATCTTACAGAAAATTGCATTAAAAAAACCTATGGTTTTAACACAATTGTAGGTCTAAGATTGTTATATTCAGCTGATATTTGTTTAGTACAAATGTGTGCCAGCCCCAGTTCTAGGTGCTGTGGATACAGCAGTAGACAACACAGTCCCAGCTGTAGTATCTATTCGCCAGTATTTTCTGTGAATCTGCCTTTGCAACTATTTTCATGGGATCTAGTGTTATAGGATATAGAAACTGAAATTTGCTAACCAATCTTGAATTGCTATTATTTCTTTCCTTAGAGTAAAAAGGTAAGTACCCCTCTCTAAGGCAGAAAAGTTCATATTTTAATACAGGTGTATAATAGATTTAATTTCCTCTAAAAATAAATGATATATTTAAATAAAAATAATTTTTGAAGTTAATAAGTTCCTAAGTCTAAATGATTCAAAATGGCTTAAGAATCAGGAAAAGAATCTGGATTTCATCAGCTGAACAGCAAGAAAATGGTTCAGACGCAAAGTCCTGATTTCCTCCTCTAGAGGGAAAAGGACTTGTAGATTATCTAGAACATTCTCTCCATGTTCCACCTTGTAAGATTGCCTGGGAGATAAGCTAGGATAACCTGAACTTTCTTAGTGTGTTTAGTTCTCTGGGCTTTTTAGCAGGGAAAGAGACTTACCTTCAAGGGCACCAAACCATTAAACCAGGAACCATGAAGCTATTGAGGACTGTGACTCTGAGATCAAGTGAAGCCCAAAGACCTTTCTTGTCAGGGATGGAGGTTAGCAAATGATCAGAACAGAACAGCAAGGGAGGCTCATTTACCTGAACATCCCTCTGCAACGTGGCATGTACCTTGCTACATCACACTGGCATCTGGTCATAAGTGATTAAAGAATTAGCCTCATTTGGACTAAACCCAGGCTTGGGAGTAAAGAAGACAAACTCATGTATTAGATTCATAGAAGAAAAATGCAAATTATTAATATTTATGAGATACAGTTGCAATATATTTCATAAGATATTTGAATAAGCTGTACTGCATACCTGTACAAAAACGTAAATGCTTAATCCCATTGTCAAATATTTTGAAGTATAACAAGGGATGATAGGAAGGGAGAAGAAGGGGAAATGTTGAAACTGAGATAAATCAAGGTACATTCCAAGCAGTTATAGATGTTACTGTATATACTATAGCCATATATATATATAAATTATTCTTCATAGGTATAAGAATTATGTCACGGTATTTGGGTTTTTTAGAAACAATACAGGACCCAGAAGAAAGGCAAGGGATCAGGGGACGGGAGGAGGGAGGTAGAGGGGTGTGGGGGTGATATTAACAAATTGTATTGCTGAACTGTATGCATTTAGGATCGGAGAAATCATGCAGATTGCCCAAAGTCATCCAGATAGTAAGGCAGAGGATTAAGACTTGGAATGAGGTTGTTTGAGCCCAACGCCCCTGTTGTCAGCTTCACCCTACCCTCTCACTACTTGATACCACACTGATGCCACAGAACATTAAATAAAATTCCAGGGTCATAAGCCAATTGCTAGCAACCTTGAGGAAAGGATGCGAAACTCCCATCTTTGAGCAGTTTCCCCAAGCTCCTGTCGCATCCCACCATAATGACACCCTTGTGCTACAGGGCGGATTTCTCAGTTGAGTGAGCGCTCATCCACCCAGCTGGAACCCACACCTAGCAGCTTCCTCAGGCAAATCAACACTCACTAGTTATAATATTAATTACCCTGTACAGCACAATTCTTTTAGCAAAATGTATAATGTTGCTCAAAAAAAGAAATTTTTCCCACACAATTTTGTTCATCCAAAACGTTGGCAAGAGACCATAAGAACATCATAAGCCTTTCTGAGAATATAAGAAAAATAAAAATACAACTGAATTTAAAGAGGGTATATTCGTTTCGGAGATGTCTTTGCTTCTTAATGATCATGCCTCCTTCAGAATTGAGAAGGCTGAGCTTCTAATGAGGATGGTGCTCTCAGACTCCAAATACTGTGCTTGAGAGGGAGAAAATAACATTGGGAGAAAAGAAGCACTCTTCATTTTAAAGTTTTGTGTACCTGTGTATTTAGAAGGGTATTTTGTTTGTGGAGGGAGGGGAGGGTAATGGAGATTGAACTCAGGGGCACTATACCAATGAGTCATATCTACAGTCCTTTTATTTCTTTAAAATTTTGAGATGGTCTCACTAAGTTGCTTAGAGCTTTGCTAAGTTGCTGAGGCTGGCTTAGAACTTGCAGTCCTCCTACCTCAGCTTCCTGAATCGCTGGGATTATAGGCATGCAGCACTGTGCCTGACTTAGAAGGGGTTTTTTAAAGGTAAAAATTTAAAAGTAAATTTAGCAGTTTTGTTGCAAGAATATTTTAGAATTTAAGTATTTTTAGAGAGACAATTGAGTTCCGTATTGAAAACAAAATTGAATTTCTTATTTTTCAACTAACTCCATTCAACATACCTGAATATTTATGTGCTACTACTGATATTTTTATAACCAGTCATCTTTAAATATAAAAACATAGATTTACAGAATAATGCATTATTCAATAATAATTTGCAGTATTTTTCTTTATGAAACATATTGATATTTTTTTCCTACAAAGATACTTGTATCCTAAATTTGTACCAGAAAATGTACTTTTAAAAAATTCCTGGTCAAATGAAAATCCTAAGTGTGGACCCAAAGCTGCTGCTAACCATCTGTGACGTTAGTTATGTCACAAATCCCATCAGAACCTCACTTGTCATTGTCATTTCCAAAGTGATAAGATAAGTCTACATGTGGGCACCAACCCAATAGAAACATCAAGTTACTGTGTCAAAGTCCGTGACAAAAGGTAACAAATACAATGGAATTAAGAGTAGAAAATATCAATGCATCATGACTATCAGGAAAAATATCACTATATGTAACCTTTGTTTCAGATGCCTACAAACATGAGGTATGCCACATTATGATGTAAATTTCTTTCATCCTCTTGGTCATGGTCAAAACAGTTTGAGAAATGCTACATGAGGACACCCAGGATGTGCTCCAGGTCTGACATCCTTTAGCCTTTTTGTGTATGTGATATTGTGGCAGAGACTGTAAACAAATTGTCCACCAACATGAACAGTCCCCTTTTGTAAGAGTGGGACCATGCACCCAGGGACTATAATTCCCAGCTCCTTGTGCAAGTAGAAGGGACCAGGTGAGGAGTTCTTGCCAGTGAGCTGTAAGCAGAAATGACAGAGATCACTTCCAGCCAGCCAGTTTCTTTTTCTTTTTTTTATTAGAAGTATATAGAGACACAATTGAGGGGGAAACATTATCAAACCAACAGTAATCAATGTATATATACTTTGTTATCCAGGGGTAACGCCAAAACATGGATGACCACCTTGGGTTTCACCTGTTGCTGTTTCCCCCAGAAGAACTCATGTGTTAAATGGGTATCTCGTGGAGGAATGACATCGGCTTCTGGGATGGTTCCCCCATATTCCCACTCTCCAGTCTCCTGTGAATTCTTCATACACCCTCACCCTCCCCATTCCCCTCCCTACACCTCCAAGTACCCTAGGGAATATCCCCCTATTACTCTGAGAGTCATTCAATTTGAAGTAGTGTTAGGTTAGCCGTCTACCCTACTGCTTCCCCATATATTCTAGCATCAACAGATGAGAGAAACCATTTGGCCCTTGAGTCTCTGAGATTGGGATACTTCACTTAGCATAATTCTTTCCATCTCCATCCATTTGATATCAAAAGCCATAATATCGTCTTCTCTAATGGCCAAGTAGTATTCCATTGTATATATGTAACAAAGTTTTTGTATCCACTCATCAAGTGAGGGGCATCTGGGTTGGTTCCATAATCTAAATTGAGCTGCTATAAATATTGAGGAACCCACATCACTATAATATGCTGATTCTAACTCTTTTGGGAAAATACCCAGGAGTTGGATAGCTGGGTCATAAGGTGGTTCCATCCTTAATTTTTTGAGGATTCTCCACACTGCTTTCCATAGTGGCTGAACCAGTTTGCAGTCCCACCAGCAGA
>PVKS010042571.1:0-15355 GCA_004027875.1 Aplodontia rufa | reverse complement strand
AAGAGGAGGAGGAAGAGAAGGAGGAGGAGGAGAAGGAGAAGGAGGAGGGGAGGAAGAAGGAGGAGGAAGAAGATGGGGAAGGGGAAGGGAAAGAAGAAATAATTAAAACTCACCTTTGAAAATTCTTGAAACTACTCCTGGGATTAAGTTCACATGCCTTGGTCTAGGTATTTTGGAGTTAGGACATTTTTTCGGGATGGGGTATGTTCGTAGTTTAAATGTTCTCTGGGAATGTGGCCAACTGAGGGGAAGGACAGATTCACGTCCCTCCTGTCCCTCCCTCCCATGGCAACACATCTTGTGCTTGACATGACTGAGCAGAATAACAAGAGGAACCGCTAGCATTGCTTATTTCCCTTGCTCCTTGCATTTGGAACATTCATAGTTGAATTAGAGCAAGTTAAATCATGCTTCCCTACTTCCCTGTGTGTCCAGAAACTGCTGATGTTCACTTCTTCCCACTGGCATCTCTGAACCCTGGACAGCCTTGGAGGCCAAGGGCTTCTGAGGAAAAGCCCTTTACTGCTACCTAGGAACTCCATCCTCCTTTGGAATCTCCACTCAGGATCAGTAGAAGGCTGGCACGGTTGGGTTTGTACGTGACTTCTCATCTCCCATCCCAGGTACCTACACCAGGTCCCAAATGATGCAAGTCCCATCGTTGCTGGCAGTGACACACTCTTCATTGTTCTTCTTCACCCGGATGCAGGACACAGAGGACTTGTGCTCTTTTAGGGCCTCCTCCAGTTTCTGGGTCTGGCAGCCTATCTGCCACACTCTCACCTGAAAGATCCCAAGAGCATGTGCTCAATACAAATTTGGGATTTTTTTTTTTTTGGTACTGGGATGAAATTCAGGGAAGGGTGCTTTACCACCAAGCCACATCCCCAGCCCTTTTTATTTTTTTTTTAATTTTGAGACAGGGTCTTGCTAAGTTGCTTAGGGCCTCACTATGTTTTCAAGGATGGCCTCAAACTTGCAATTCTCCTGCCTCAGCCTCCCAAGTCACTGGGATTACAGGTTTGCCACCACAGTGGGCTACAAATTTGGAACTTTGAAAGGGATCAAAAAAGATCCCAGGAGCTTTTTCACCTCTGCTGTGTGCGTGACTTGTTTTTTGAACTTCATATCCTCCTCTCAGTTGGGTGAGGTGGTTGGGAATGCTATGTTTGAAGGGCAGAAATATTCATCTACGAGAAGTAATTGTTTTCCGTGAAGCTTGGAAAATGCCACGAATGATCCTGTACCTGCTTCCACTTTCAGGCTGAGAAATTTATCAGTCACACCAGGAAAATCGACAATGCAAGGGCCTCTGCTAAACCAAGTGAAATATTATGTGTACTCATTTCTGCTGAGCAGTGCTCTCAAATTTCTGGTGCCATCAGGAAATTTCTTGGGTACCTGGAGCCATATTTAAACTTTCACATCAGCTATTCAATTTTAATCATTTAAAACCGATGATTCTCCATACTACAAAATCCAGTACCTGTTTTCTATTGCAAATGTCTTCTCCTATTTGTTCTCCTGAAATGAAATTCTCAGGTAATACGACAACCTACGCATATTTCAAAACAGTTAATATGATACCCTAATTGTTATAAAAAGATAAATGAATGTCCTTTAGTTATTATAGTATGTCTTTGAATAGATAAAGACTGTTACAACTACACCAGATAATAGTACTGTAGTCAGATACCCACACCTTAGTCCGGATATGTTAGATTTATGAATATAAGAAGAGCAGCCAGGTGTGGTGGTGCATGCATATAATCCCAGCGGCTGGGGAGGCTGAAACAGGAGGACTACAAGTTCAAAGCCAGCCTCAGCAACTTAGTGAGGCCCTAAGCAACTTAGTGAGACCCTGTCTCAAAATAAAAAAAAAAAAAACAAAAAGGGCTGGGGATGTGGCTTAATGGTTAAGTGTCCTTGAATTCAAGTCCCAGTACCAAAAAAAAGAGTTGAGGACTAGGGATGATGTAGCTCAGTGGTAGAGTGCGATGCTGTGTGAAGTTTGGGTTCCATTGTCAGTACCAAGGGTAAAAATGGTGGAAGAGCACAAATAATTGCATACAATTAGTACAAGACAGAAAGAGCAGTGGTCCAACTGAACGCTATGTTAAAAACTAGTGTTAGAATCAATAACAGACTGAATTTAATTATACCTGATAAAGAGAATAACCTTAAGTAAGGAAAGCATTCTAACATGCTTCCTACATTATCAAAGTAAAGAAAATGAGGCCAGATGCGGTGGCTCACACCCGTCATCCCAGCTACTCAGGAGACTGAGGCAGGAGGATCACAAGTTCAAGACCAACCTCAGCAGCTTAGAAGACCCTGTCTCAAAATAAAAAGGGTTGGGGGGGGGTGTCGCTTAGTGGTAGAGCACCTGCCTAGCATGTGTGATCCCCAGAACTGGGGGTGGGGAATGGGAATATCATTATCTTTACACTTCAAGAAACTGAGGCACAGAGAGGTCAAAACACATGCTCTGGGTCACACAGCTAGTAGTGATAGAAGGGAAATTTGAGCCTAGGCATATTGCCTAAATTCTGCTAATGGCTCCCTTAAATTCTTCCTGAGATAACTGAGAAAGGAGAAGAGAATGTCTGGTGTAGACAAAGGGAAGGCTTTGGGATTTAAAAGAAAAAAAAGTGCTGGGGAATAGAGGTGAGGAGACCCTGAGAGAAGCAAGCAAGTGAAAGATGTTTTCGGCTCCTCAGAATGATGAAAGGAAAAGATTGAGTGTAATAATTTCAAAATAATGCCCCAAACGTCCAGTGTATGAAATCATCTGCTTTAAAAGATAAAGAAACTGTAGCTCGGCACGGTGGTGCACTCTTGTAATCCCAGCTGCCAGGGAGACTGAGGCAGGAGGATCACAAGTTCAAGGCCAATATCGGCAACTTAGCGAGGCCCTGTCTCAAAATAAAAGTAAAAAGACTGGGGATGTGGTTCAGAGGTAGAGTTCTTCCGGGTTCAATCCCTCAGAACCAAAACAGAAAGAGAAAGGGCCAGAAGGAGGAAAGAAAAGAAAATGTATACAACTATGGTCCTTGGAGGGAAAAAGAAGTCCATTAGATCTCTGGCAATATACCCCTTTGGATTCCTGGCTTAATTCCGTATAGAACACTTTCCTATTTCTACCTTAAATATCCTTCCTATGAACAAGTATATTTATGTCTATTCATACTATTAGAACTTTAACTTAGGATGTATTTTAGAGCTTCATCACAATTTCAATTTGGCCCAATCTTTTCTTTTCTAGTCTAGATACACATTAAAAAACCAAATAGGTGGCCTCCTCGGGGTGAATCACTCCAATTGACAGCTTTAAAAAAAAAATCTGCTTTCAAGAACAATACCTCCCCTTCCCCACCGCCACTGATGACCCTTTTACAGTCACTGGTGGTAGCAATGGCAGTCACTCCGATCCTGTGGGCACTGTTAATGACATACATCAGTCGGCCTGTCTCAGGGGCGAAGGCTCGGATTTTGCCGTCGTCCCATGCTGGGCATGAAAGGGAGAAAAAAGGTAGGCAGGATCAGTATTCTCACCCCTTTCCCGCAGACTGGTGCTCTCCTAAAATATAAACGAGAGTCAGAATCTGGAAAAGGGGTCTTGATGGAAGGAAGAACCACCCCCCATTCACTTCCAGAAGCCATAAGCCCTCTCTCCGGATCCCCCGAACTGGTCACAGCTGGCTGAGGGAAAGGAGGAATCCGTCTTGATTGAACCCACCTGTTGGTGGCGGGTGGCACTCGGGGGCCACGCCATGCAGGCAGCTTTAAGATGGCGGCTGGCAGCTGACCAAACCAAGTCAGCTGACCTCTCGCTGTTCCTGGTTTTTGTGCTTGCAATATCTGACCGCCTAGGGACAACCAATAGGAGCCGGCAGAGTTTTCTTCCTCATAGCAACAACCTGCTGATTGGACTACTTTCGCTATATAAGCGGTACAACTTCCTGATTAAAGAGAGATCTCCGCAAGCAACCAGAGTGTGCGTGTCGTTATTGGTGCCTCGCTGGTCGAGCTGGTCAAGTGGTGGCCCATACGGGGAGCGCGAAAACCAATTGTAAGTATTAGTGGTAAGTTGAAATTTAACCAGCAGACCCTGTTTGAACAGGAGTAGGGACCTCGAGGATAACAGAAGAGTCTCCGCTGAGGGACTAAGCAAGTGGCTGCAAGACAGCGTCGGACGTTCTTTAGTAGACGAATTCGTGTCAAGTTGTAACTCTTTGTGTGTTTGTGGTATTGTTGTGTATTTGGTTTCTGTGTATTTTTGTGATAGCTATCTTGGAAGGGCTTAAGGTTAACAATGGGATCAGAAATATCACAGGTCAGAATGGAACGGCCTCTTAAGGAGCTGTTAAAAAAGAATGGGAAGCCTCTAAAAACGGTCACCGCCTGAGCGTTCCTCGAAGCGGTGGAGAAATGCTGTCCCTGGTTCTTGGAAGAGGGGCTCCTGAATATCCCCCAATGGGAGCATTTGGGAGAGGAGTTACAGAAGAACAATGAAAAGAATCCCCTCCCCATAGGGACCTTGCCTATATGGGCTTTAGTACACTCCTGCTTGGATTCGAAGCGCTCCAATATGAGGGAACAATTTAGGAAGGGTGCACAGATTCTTAAAGAGATAAAAGAGGAATTAAGCCAAGCCTCAGAAAGGGGAAATGAGTCACCAGACTCAGAAACAGAAAGTGATACTGAACCAGAGATGTCTGGGGCGGATCTGGAAAAGTGGTTTTCTCAGCTCCATTTAACTCCATCTGCGCTGCCACCGGCTTATAATCTGAAGCCATGTGGAGGCACTTGCTCATGCTGCGCTGGGAAAACCGCCCATACTCATTGGGATGAAGTAGAGTCTCGATCCTTCTTTCCGGTATTGGAGGATCAAAACCAGCAAAGATACCACCAGCCCCTCAACATAAAACTTGTTAAACAGCTGAAAGAATCGGTTATGACTTATGGAGTACGAGCAGCATTTACTCTTTCCATTCTGGACTCCATAGGCAGTTATAACCTTACTCCTTTAGATTGGGGTAATCTAGCAAGGGCTTGTCTTTCTGGAGGGCAATATTTACTATGGAAAGTAGCTAATCAGGAACTTTGTTTAGATACAGCTCGCAGGAATGCGGCTGCAGGAAACCCTCAGTGGAGTCTGGACATGCTAATAGGCACGGGACAATATGAGGGATATGCTCAGCAAATTAATTATCATCCTGGGGTATACCAACAGATTAATGCAGCTGCTGTGAGAGCTTGGAAAACACTCTCAGGCACTGGTAACCTACAAGGACAATTATCTAAGGTTATTCAAGGTACCGATGAGCCCTATGCAGAGTTTGTAGACAGATTAATACAAACAGCTGGACGCATATTCGGGGATGTAGACCAAGCCATGCCCCTGGTTAAGCAACTTGCTTATGAACAAGCTAACAAATGGTGTAAAGCGGCCATAAGACCATGGAGAAATAAAGAATTTTCAACCTACTTAAAAGCATGCAAAGATATTAATGAAACAGTAATAAAAGGACAAGTTTTGGCTGCTGCCATTACACAGGGATTGAGAGGAGAGACTGGGAGGGCCAGTTCTCATACAGGAGCCTGTTACAAATGTGGGCAATCAGGGCATATCAAAAAGAATTGCCCTCAAGGTCCTTCCCCGGGTTTGTGCCACCGTTGCAGAAAGGGGAACCATTGGACAAAAGAATGCAAATCTACTAGAGATAAGGACAGAAACCCATTGCCTCCGTTGCCTCCAAAAAACGGGAAACAGGGCCCTCAGCCTCGGGGCCCACAAGGAATCCCTAAACAACTTAAGACGGACAATGGTCCAGGGTATACCTCTTTGGCTTTTAAGCAGTTCTGCTCCAGTTTCAGCATTCAGCACATTATGGAAATTCCTTACAATCCCACTGGCCAAGGCATTGTTGAACATGCCCACCTGACACTTAAAACCATGTTATCTAAACAAAAAGGGGGAAAAGGGGCATCCTTCAGATCCCCTAAGGATAAACTCTCCATTGCCTTATTTTCCCTAAATTTTTTAAATCTTGACTCGGATGGACGATCTACTGAACCCTCTGAACACAAACGGCCTTCAGTGCTATGGAAAGATCTTTTATCAGGGCAGTGGAAAGGCCCGGATCCAGTGTTAATCTGGAGCCGAGGATCTGTTTGTGTTTTCCCACAGGACGCATCATCGCCAATTTGGGTACTTGAACGACTGATCAAGCCTGCACAACTGGAAGGCAACCTTCAAGATGACGAAGAGCAACAACATGGTGATGATCCTCCTGGAGCTGGGGATACTTCTCCCCCTTGTTAGCGGGAAACAGACAACTTTAGGGTATTGTAAAAGCCTGGCCTCTTCCTTTACCTCTGTCTGCTTTCTCTAGTTCTTACCCTGCCCTGTTCACTACAAACTCTTCTTTAGAACTACCTACTGTTCCTTTTATTTCAGACCTGGGACCATTTGGAGGACATATTTACAACTTGTCTCATGCCTTTTGTTTTATTATTCCTAGCAATTATAGTACTCCTTTAGATTGCATTATACCGGGCAACCAGACACTAGGAAAGTTTCAACCTTATAATCATACCTCATCTACAGGAAACGTTACCCTTCTTCAAGGCACTGTTCCTGTTTTGTCAACTAAGAGTAATGATACTCCACCCATTTCTCCGAGGTGGGCCCCCCCATGCTTCTATCCTAGAACTTTGCCTCATGAGTGGACTGGGTGTCAGTCCCGCACTTCCCTTGTGTATGTTAATTCCAGACATACTTTTACTTTCATTCCTAATTTTGCTACTTACAGGAATGACACCTTTCAGGGATTTAACTTCTCCAAGCAAAACCTACACAAGTCATTACCCCTGATCCTTTCAACATATGGCTGCTATGTAACACCAGAAAAGCTTGTATGAATATATCCTCTGTTCCTATGATCGCTGGTGGTAGGATTTCCAATCTGTTGTTGCTTGGGGAAGAAATTGGTTTGGCTTCCTGGCTTTTGGTGGTTTCCTGTGTCTCATATCCGGTATCGGTGTGTGGTGGATGTGTAAGCTACATGGTAACCAACGTAAACAGATGGCAATTCTACACCAAGCTTTGCTAGCCATCGATGCTGGCCACTTCCCTGAAGTATGGCTGAGTATGCTAGACCGGTAGTCAAAGACAGGTAAGATCAGGAAGAGCACATATCAACCTAAGACAGGGTTTGAAGAAAGTATAATTCAACACCCGATGACGGGTAAGAATGTGGTTCTGTCCTGGCAACCTAAGACAGGCACGGTCTCGTCATAAACAAAAAGGGGGAGATGTGGCGGGCGGCACCTGGAGGCCACGACACGCAGGCAGCTTTAAGATGCGGCTGGCCAAACCAAGTCAGCTGACCTCTTGCTGTTCCTGGTTTTTGAATGCTTGCAATATCTGACCACCAAGGGACAACCAATAGGAGCCGGCAGAGTTTTCTTCCTCATAGCAACAACCTGCTGAAGGTTATATAAGCGGTACAATTTCCTGATTAAAGAGAGATCTCCGCAAGCAATAAGAGTGTACGTGTCGCTGTTGGCGCCTTGCTGGTCGAGCGCGTCACCTGCTGGTGTGTCCCACGCCAGGTGAGGGGAAGTGGAAAGGGGAGGAAGGAGAAAGGACAGCTCAGACCTCTCCATGAGCTGCAACCATGTTCACTCAACTAAGTAATTTATGACACCTAGGCTGTGTCATTTAACACTTCCAAATAACTATTGACTTACTGCCCGCCCCCACCTTTAAATGTTCCTTCCCCCATCAATAAAAGTCTCCGTCATCCATCCAGTTGCTTATGCCAAGAATCTTGTGGTCATTCTTGATTTCTCTCAATCCATCCATCAATCCACAAGTCCTTTACTGCTAAAAACACCCAGAATTGGCTGGAGCGGTGGCTCAGCTGTTTTGGTGCTTGCCTGGCAAGCACAAGGACCTGGGTTCAAACCCCAGCACCACGTACACAACTAAGTGTTGGAGCAACTGAGGCCATGTGAAAAACTAAATAAAGTTGCTTCTCTCTTTCTCTCTCACTGTCCCTCTCTCTTTAAAAAAAAAAAACCGCCCAGAATCTGAGCATGTTTCAACCCCACTGGCACCACCCTATGCAAGCCACAGTCACCTCTCTCCTGGATCATTGTTATGGTTTGGATATGAGGTGTCCCCCAAAAGCTCATGTGTGAGACAGTGCAGAGGGGCTTAGAGGAGAAATGATTGAGTTATTGGAGCCTTATCCCAACCAGTGAATCAATCTCCTGGTACAGGTCAACTGGGTGGTAACCAAGACATGTAGGGTTGGCTGGAGGAGGTGGGTCACTGGGGGTGTGCCCTTGGGGTACTTTTTGTTTCTGGCCATTGGAACTCTCTCTCCCTGTGCTTCCTGATCATCCTGAGCCGCTTTCCTCCACCACATTCCCTGCGATGTTCTTACTCTCCTCCAGCCCCGAGGAATGGAGCCTGCTATGCACTGAAACCTCTGAAACTGTGAGCCCCCCAAATAAACTTTTCCCTCTCTAATTGTTCTTCTCAGGCCTTTGAGTCACAGCAGCAAAAAAATCTGACTAAAGCAATTATTTTACCAATTTCTCCCTGGCCTTTCAAGCAGTTGTCTATATAGGAATTAGGATGAATTTTTTGTTTGTATTTTTCTAGGATGAATGCTTTAAAAACATCTCACTTTTTTTTTAAAGAGAGAGACAGAGAGAATCAATTTTTATTGAGTTTTTCACATGGCTTTCGTTGCTCTGACACTTAGTTGTGTACGTGGGTGCTGGGGTTTGAACCCGTGTACTTGCGCATGCCAGGCAAGCGCTGTAATCACCCAGCCACTGCTCCAGCCCACACGCCACCTTCTTGATCAAGAACATCTCACTGAACTTAGAATGAAAATCCAGCTCCTTTATCCTGCACGGTAACTAGTAACTGCCCCTACCTGCCTCTCTGATCTCCTTGACAATCAGTCTCTCTGAGGCCACCCCAACTCTAACCACTAAGCTCAGGATGCACTGATTTTCTTGGTATTCCTCAAATGTACAAGTGATTTCCCACCTCAGGGTCTTTGCACTCACTGTCCCTTCTGCCTGGAATGCTATCCCTCCATTCCATGGCTGGCACCTACTTATCAGCTTTAGTGTCACCTTCTGGACTTAGCAATTTTATGTAGGATGCTCGAGGAGGTAGATCCCGTTACAGTGAAGACTTGAGGAAGTGAGAGGAAGAGGGATTAAGTGATGGGGGAAACTGGGGGAGCGACATTTCACAAAGATGGAACAGCCACGGTGGAAGTCCTACGTCCAGTGTGTTTGAGGAAGACCAAAGAAGCAAGCATGGCTGGAGAGGGTAAGCAGTAAGAAAAAGTCAGAGGCAAGAAGGTGGCTGTGGGGGAGAAAAGAAGGTTGTGCAGGGCTGTACAGGAGCTAGATCTGTCTCATCCACTTCTGCATCGCTTTCCGAGCTCCCACCCCACCGCAACTGGGACTTTGTCCTTCAGAGGGTAATAAGACTTTTGAGCCCTGTGTCAACGATCTGAATTCACATTTAATTTTGTTGCATTTATTTTGCAGTGCTGGGACTCAAAGCGGGGCATCATGGGTGCTAGACAATCACTCTGCTGCTGAGCTACACCTCCACCCCTGAGTTAACATTTTATTTTATTATTGTCTTTTTTTTTTTTTAAGAGAGAGGGACAGTCAGAAGGAGAGAAAGAGAATCAATTTTATTTAGTTTTCATGTGGCTTTCGGTTCTCCAAGACTTCATGGTGAACGTGGTGCTGGGGTTTGAACTTGTGTACTCGTGCTTGCCAGGTGAGTGCCATAACCGCTGAGCCACCGCTCCAGCCCCCTGACTTAACATTTTAAAACAGATTTCTGGCTTGTGTGTTGAGCATAGTCAATGAGAAGAATGAGAAACAAGAGTTGAAGTGAAGAGCCCAGGTAGGAAGCTGCTGGAATAATCTCGGGGAGAGGCCACTGGTGGCTAAGACAAAGGAGGAGGTAACAAGCGATGGAACTTGGATACTCTTTCAAATGAGAGCCACCAGGGCCCAGGGATGTGGACATAAGAGGAAAAGCAGAGGCACAATGATGCCAAAACTTTTGTTTGTCTGAGGACTGAAGCCAGGGCCTCCCACAAGCTAGGCAAGTGCTCTTCCAGTGAGCTACACCCCCAGCCCTGACGCCAAGATTTCTGACCTGAGGATTTATCAGCTCTAGGTGTAATGTAAACCAAGAGCTCATGATGACCACTCTGCGGAGAAGACATGAGAGGCTGGTGGGGGAACAGAGCCAAAAAAAGAGGGGATACATTGGGCTCCTGCTGTTACCAATTTAGTAGCTGCACCTAAAAATTCCACTGGACTTCATCCATGTGAACCAGTAAAATTTACGTATTGACCACTGGGGAAATCTGCATATAGATTAAAGCATAAAACAGTATTAATAAATTATCCTTTCATAGGAAAATATTTTTAGAGATGTATACCGTAATTAAAGGTGGGATATCATGGCAACTATAATATATGTTGAAATACTTCGGCATAAATTGGGTTTAAAGCATTCCTTTTGAAGCATAACTTAGCTTGAGTTGGGTTTTTATCTCTTTTACAACAAAAAGGGTTCTAACATAAAGAGTCCTGTACTCACTAAAGCCTCAAATCCATTTCAAAATTGAATTACTAAATTTCCCTACAGAGAGAAAGATCTGTGCTGTACGCAGCAATCTGAGGGAAGAGAAACTGCTTATTTGGTGCTTCCTAGTTCAGAAAATCTCCCAGCTGGAAGGGGACTCCAAGGGGAAGCTAGATTAGAAGCAACGAGGCATGGACAGTGGGAGGCTGTCCCAGTTTATCCACATGTAAAGAGGAGGGTGACAGCCCACACATGGGACTGGATCTCTTTTCCTCCCTAAGGCGGAGGCTTATTTAGGAAAGCAGACACATATTCAAGGGAGGAGGGGGCAGGTGACCTCAACAGAACCAATTCTGGGGTAAAGTAAGAAATACACATGCAAGGGAGAATATAGGCCATCTCCAGGAGGGACAGGCTGGGCCTAACCTCAACAGGTGGAGGTTACCTGAAATGATGCTTTTGCCGTCTCTCATGAAATCGATGCCACGGCAGGTCATGTTGGGCACAGTGATCCGCAGCAGCTCTCTGTTGGTCATTGTGTGCCACACTCTGATGTCTTTCTTGGCACAGGTAGCAAATAGCTCGGCAGTACCACTGCAAAGAAGCCATTGAAGAATAAGAGATGCAACCATAAAAGCCATACGGGGGGACTGGGAGCAGTGGCTCAGCAGTTATGGCGCTTGCCTGGCAGGTGCAGGGACCTGAGTTCAAACCCCAGCACCACGTACTCAACGAAGTCTGGGAGCAATGAAAACCACATGAAAAACTAAATAAAATTGATTCCCTCTCTCTCTCTCACTCTCTCTCTTTAAAAAAAAATCCTGTGCTGTGTTTCTCAGATGCATATTTGACAACAAGATGTACAATAGAGGGCAAGATGTGTTTTAGGTCCCTGCAGGCTTGGTGATCTTTGAGATTTCTTGTGTGAACTGGCATTTGATGCCTTCAAACCATCTGTGGAAAATCTTTTATAGTTCCTTCTCTTTAGGAAGGTTTGGGACCCAGTTGCTCAAAAAGAAAACTCAATTTGAAATCTAAGTCTTGGCAGACTTTAGGATGGCAAAGCATTTCATTTTAAAAAACCACTTTTTGAGATACAGTTGACACAGAAAACCGTAATCCTTAACGTATGTAGCTTGATGAGTTGTACACACCTGGTAAATAACATTTCTTGAGATAAATACCCCATATGATATCTATAAAAGAGCAAAACTTTCCTATAGAGAGTCTTATTAAATTTTTGTCTGGTTTGGTTTGGAACTGGGGATTGAACCCAGGGAGGCTCTACCACTCAATTGCATTCCCAGCACTTTTTATTTTTTGTTTTGTGACAGTGTCTCGATAAATTGCTGAGGCTGGGTTTTTGTTTTTTTTAAGAGAGAAGGACAGTGAGAGAGAGAGAGAGAATCAATTTTTTATTGAGTTTTTCACATGCTTTTGTTGCTCCGACACTTAGTTGTGACACTTAGTTGTGTACATGGGTGCTGGGGTTTGAACCCGTGTACTTGCACATGCCAGACAAGCACCTTAACCGCCAAGCCAGCGCTCCAGCCCCCTGAGGCTGGTTTTGAACTTAGGATCTTCCTGCCTTAGCTTCCTGAATTACTAGGATTACAGGCTTGGGCCACTGCACTAGGCTTATTAACATTTCAAGGAAGAAAATGACAATGGTGATAGAATTCACATTTGCACAAGACTCTTCTTTGGTTAGTTATCAGAAAATAAGAGATTATGGATAAAGAAGAGTACCCCAGAGTAATTGTCTGCCAAGCTCAAAAAAGAAAAAAAGATAACTTACAAATAGAATATAAATTACCAATATATCAAAAGATTATGGATTATCCCAATTTTGATTTTAAAAAGGAATATTTTGGGGTTTAATAAACTATCTGATTTATAAGTTTCTAGTTACTCTCTCCGGAGACTAAAGCTACCTACCCTCAGGCAATTTCTGCATTTCATCCTAAACACATTTCAAAAGAGTAAGAATGCCTCTTTCTTATGTTAGGATCCACTCACTTTGGAATTAGTAGGGAAAAAAAAATAAGTGGATCCTTTCTACATGTTTCGCTTTGGTGCTCAGAATTAAGATTATGATGCAGGTAACCCAGAGAACCAAGGGTCCAATGTCTTCACTCATCTGTGGAGGCTGGAGCTAGACCCTGGCCATTGAGAAAGGAGGTCTATTAACATGTTTTAAATCCAGATAAGGTGTAATGTCATACAACCTAAGGCATTGGTAGAGATGTGTTGGGAAGGGGGAGGAGGGATAAGGATGGGTAATTGGGGAGAGGGTCTTGGGGTAAATCTAATTTTCAGAATTTATATGTATATTATATTATTTCATTAGAAGCTTGTTTGATTGTTCAACAAATATATTTCTGAATTAAAAAATGAAAAAAAAAGATTATGATGCAGGATTAATAATTTAGAAAGAATAAGTGCTGGAACAAGACTGCAGCTACAATGGAGTTCCTAACCAGACAGTTCTGATTAACAGGGGTTCAATAAGGCCAGTATTGGGATATTAGTGTTTTTTTTTTAATAAGACTTGTTTTGTGTCAGATACTGCCTTCAGTGAATGAGTTCCTCCTTGGGGAAAGCAAGCTCTTTTTTTTTTTTTTTTTTAGTTATTTTTAAAGAGAGAAGGACAGTGAGAGAGACAGAGAAAGAGAGAAACAACTTTACTTAGTTTTTCACATGGCCTTCGTTGCTCCAACACTTAGTTGTGTACGTGGTGCTGGGGTTTGAACCCAGGTCCTTGCGCTTGCAGGGCAAGCACTGAAACCGTTGAGCCACCTATCCAGCCCCAAAAGGAAGCTCTTAATGAGATGTATGGACACTCATGAAAGTCATGCATCATGAAAGGAAAGCCCCTGGAGAACTTTCCAAATGCCTTCCCCTTGATGGCAGTCCACTTCCCCGACAGTCTCGGGTAGTCATTTGAACCTAATCTGAAAATGAACCATTCAGGTAGGAAACTGTTGTGAGTTTAGCATCAGAGAGATTATGGTCCAGAGAGAACCAACCCGACCGGATCATGATGATGCACTAGGTTCATGTGCTCCCTCCTTCCCATTTAAAATCCTGTGAAATGAATGCATACCAACAAATCCCTTCATTATGTACATTGATGCATCAATAAAAATTAAAAATAAAATAAATTCATATGAAGTGAAGATATATAGAGAGGTAGATATATGTACATACATTTTTCAGTGACTCATAAATCCTTAGAAGTAAATAAATTATGGGAAGGATAGCTTCTCTGCACAGACCCTTGGTTGATGCATAATAATGCAAGCTCACAGGGAAACATAGGGTCAGGCTAAAAACACTGCAGTGGGAAGCAATAGGAATATCAGCTTATGCATACCATGGGGAAGACAAAATTTGCAATTTGAATCTACGCCCATAATCCTTGGCCATAATCCTTGGAGAACAGAGTTGCTATAACATATTGTATATATTGGCAAGTTTTCAACAATAACAACAACAACAAAAAACTACCAGACATACAAAGAAACCAAACAATGTGATTCAGGGGAAGGCAGTCAAAAGAAATTGACCTGGGGATTGAGGGTATTGTGCTGTGCGAGAGCACATGCTTAGTATGTGTGAGGCCCTGGATTCAATCCCAGCATGGAAAGGAAGAAAGAAAGGAAAAATGAAAGAAAGATTTGAAGAAAAAAGAAAGAAAAGAATGGACTCCAAGTACACCAAAGTATTAGATTGACAGATTTCAAAGAAGTTACCTAACAATTTTTAAAAACATTTAAAATATTGAAGGAAACGATATCAATAAACATGCAGGTAATCTCATCAGAGAACTAGACACTACGTATTATAACTGTATATCTTATGACAATTATTTTTTCTATAGGTGAAAAGCACAAAAACTGAAATAATTTACTATATCTTTTACTATTGGAGATGGTAAAAGAATCTATGTACTTCAAAGTAGATTTAATAAATTAAATTAAAAATAAAACAAAAGGAAAACTGAAGAAGAAAAAAGGACCGGTCTAGAAATCCAAGGGAAAATATCAAAAGTTTCAACACGTGTAATTTGAATCTCGGGAAGTTAAAAAGGGTGAATTTTTGTTTTTAAAGAATAATGGCCGAAAACTTCTCAATTTGATAGGAAAAAAAAATCATTTTACAAATCCAAAATGCTTAATAAACTACGAGGAGGATAAACACAAAGAGAAAGACACTTCACAATTAAACTGATAAAAGACAAAACAAGGAGAAAAACTTGAAAGAAGAGAGAGGAAAATTACACATTAGAAGAGGCGAAGTCTAGTAAAACACAGGGTGAATTTTCCTTGAAAACCATGGAAGCCAGGCATTGGAATGATGTATTCAAATACTAAAGTTCTAATGCTGAGGGGGAAAGATACCAGATGGTAACTAGCTATATAAGAAACAGTGAAGAGTATCAGAAATTCTTTTTTTTTTACAGTTATTTCTTTTTTTTTCAGTATTTTTTTTATTAGAAGTATATAGAAATACAGTTGAGGGGGAAGCATTATCAAAACATTAGCAATCAATGGATATAAACTTTGTTATCCAGGGGAAAAGCCAAAACATGGATGATCACCTTGGGTTTCACCTGTTGCAGTTTCCCCCAGAAGAACTCCTGCGTTAAATGGGTATCTCGTGGAGGAATGACATTGGCTTCTGGGATGGTTCCCCCAT
>PVKS010042570.1:0-15345 GCA_004027875.1 Aplodontia rufa | reverse complement strand
GACCTAGTAAAAAGGATTAGGTCCTTTGGGGCATGCCATTGGGGATTATTATGTCTTGTCCTCTTCCTTTCTCTTTCTTTCTCCCTCTTTGCCCTTCTCTCTTTCTTTTCTTCCCTTTCTGCCATGATATTCCGCCTCACATCAGGCACAAGTCAATGGAGCTAGCCAATCATGGTCTGACACCTCTGAGACTGTCAGCAAAATAAATCTTTCCTCCTCTTAAGTTGTTTTTCTCAGGTATTTGTCACAGTGTTAAAGCTGACAAACCTTGTTATCTTATGTTTTTAATGATGTCTTTTGAAGCATGAAAAATTTTAATTTTGATGATGTCCAGTTTTTATCAGTAGTTTTGTTACTTGTGCTTTTGATGATAGAGCTGAGTCCATTGAGTAATCCAATGTCAAAATATTTGTTCCTATGTTTCCTTTGAATTGGTTATATGATCCATTTGACTTCGTTTTTGTGACTGAAGTAAATAAGGTGTGTACCTTCATTCCTTTCTTTGTGTATATGTGGGTGTCCTAGCACCATTTGTTGAAAACAGTATTGTTTGTCTAAAGAATTGTCTTGTCAGAATACAAACAACGACAGATGCTGGAGGGGCTGTGGGAAAAGAGGAACACTACTACACTGCTGGTGGGACTGCAAACTGGTTCAGCCACTACGGAAAGCAGTGTGGTGAATCCTCAAAAAATTAAGGATGGAACCACCTTATGACCTAGCTATCCCACTCCTGGGAATTTTCCCAAAAGACTTAGAATCAGCATATTATAGCGATGTGGCTTCATCAATGTTTATAGCAGCCCAATTTACTATAGCTAGATTATGCCCCTCAATTGACGAGTGGATACAAAAGCTTTGGTACATATATACTCTGGAATACTACTCGGCCATTAGGGAGCACGATATGTTGTCTTTTGAAATCAAATGGATGGAGATGGATAGAATTATGCTTAGTGAAGTCTCCCAATCTCAGAGACTCAAGGGACGAATGGTTTCTCTCATCTGTTGATGCTAACATATTTGGGGAAGCAGTAGGGCTGATGGCTAACCTAGCAAAACTGCAAATTGAATGACTTTCAGAGTATTAGGGGGATGGCTCTATTGGATACTTGGAGGTGCAGGGAGGGGGATGGGGAGGGGGAGGGTATATGAAGAACTCATAGGAGTCTGGAAATTGGGAAGATGGGGTAACAGTCCCAGAAGCTGATGTCATTCCTCCACGAACTACCCATTTAACGCATGAGTTCTTCTGGGGGCAACTGCAAAAGGTAAAATCCAAGGTGGTTATCCATGATCTGGGTTTTCCCCTCAATAACAAAGTTTATATCCATTGATTGATAATGTTTTGATAATGTTTCCCCCTCAACTATATTTCTATATCCTTCTAAGAAAAAAAAAAGGGAAAAAAAAGAATTGTCTTGTCATCCTAGATGAAAATTAAGTGACTAGGCAAGTGAGGGCTCAGGTGGAGTGTTGTGGGATGGCTCAATGATAGAGTGTGTGCCAAGTGTGTGCAAGCCTCTGGGTTCAATCCCCAGAACACCCCTACCACCTGAATTGAGGGCTGATTCTGGACTTTCAGTTCTAATTAATTGATCTGTGTGTCTATCGTTATGCTTATACCATCCTGTTTTGGTTATGGTAGCTTGGTAGAAAGTTTTGAATCAGTGAGTGTTCTCCAACTTTGTTTTTCTTTTCCAAAAAAAATTTGTTTTAACTATTCTAGATCACTTGCATTTACATGTGAATTTTGGGATCAACTTGTTAATTTCTGTAAAGAAGCTAGTTGAATTTTGATAGAGATTGTCTTGAATCTATAGATCAATTTGGGAAATATTGTCATCTTAAGTGTTCGTATCTATATGTATGGGTTGTCTTTCCATTTATTTAAATCTTTAATTTCTTTGAAGTTTTATAATTCTTTTTTAAAATCCCTAGGTATTTTACAGTTCTGGAAGCTTCTTTTCATTGCATCTATTATGAATGGTATTGTTTTCTTAATTTATTTTTTGTATTTATTGAAGATATAGCAAAACATGTTTCTTTTAGTATATTGGTCTTGTATCCTGTAATGCATTGAATTTAAAATAATATTTCTAATAATATTTTTGAGATTTTAAATATTCTACCTACAGGATTATATCAGCTGCAGATGGAAGTAGCTTTGGTTCTTCCTGCTTAATCTGGATGTGTTTTGTATGCTTGCTTAAGTGACCTGGCTCGTACCTCCAATAAAATGTGTAAGAGATGTTGAAAACAGACATCTTTGTCTTAGTACTGATATTAAAGGTGTACTGAGGATTTCACCATCAAGTATGATGTTGGCTGTGGTGCTTTTGCAGATTGACTTTATCAAATTACGCAAGTTTAGATTTTTGTCGTGTTTTTTTTTTCTGGATTTATTGAAATCACATGGTGTTCAATTGCTGAATATTCTAACAATCTCGAATTTTCTGGGCAAATCCCACTTGGTCATCTTGGTCATGTTGTATCATCTTTTTTATACGGTGCTAGATCTGGTTTGCCACTGTTTTGTTGAGAATTGTTACATTTGTATTCATAGAATAATATGCTGGTCTCTGGTTCTCTTTTCATAATGCCTTTGGGTGGTATTGGGGGTAATACTAGCTTTATAGGATGAGTTAGGGAGTGTTTCCTTCTCTTCTGTTTTGGGAAGAAATCACCAAGAAATGCTGTTAATTCTTTAAAGTGTTTGGTATATTTCATCTGTCGAGACACTTTGGCTTGAATTTTTCTTTGGAACAAAATTTTTTTGATGTTTAGTTTAGTCTCTTATCATGGGTCTATACAGATTTTTTTTCTTGACCCAGTTTTGGTATTTTGTGTGTTTGCAGAAATTTGTCCATTTCATCTAGGTTATCTGATTTGTTGGCTGTGAGTTCTTCATAATGCCCTCTTTCAATTCTGTTTATTTCTGTAAAGTCGGTGATCTCTATTCCTATAAAGTCAGTGATCTCTATTTTTTTGGTGTTGCTGTTGTTATACTTATTACTTGTTTAAGTGTATAATATACTTGTGCATTGAATAATTTATATCATTTTATATTTTCTAAGATGCTAACGGAAGCAAGTATGTATTTATGGAGTTTGTTATGTTAACATTCTTATTTACTGTTCCTTTTGATTTACTCCATGAATTCCAGTCCTCTCTTCTCTGCTGCCTCCTGCCTCCTGTGCGCTGTTGTTGTCAAGCATATTGCACCCATGTACCTGTGGTCCATTGTCTCCATCCGTCTCTCCCCACGTGTTTTACGCTCTGGTAACCCTTCTGTTCTCCACTGCTTTAAGATCATATGGTTGCTTTTAAAAATCAATCAAGAGGAGGATAGGGAAGCATACAATCTGCTGTTTTTTTCTTTTTGTACCCGCGCACGTTACTTTTGTTGGCTCCCTGCTTTTAGTGTAGAATTGAAATGTTGTTTGGCGATACTCTTTCAACCTGAAGAGCTTTCTTTATCGTTTAAGAGTGCTAGTAAACCTTTCTGTTCTTGTTTATCTAGATCATCTATTATGTCTTCAGTTTTGAAAGACTGTTTTCCTTTACATCAAGCTCATGGTTGGCAGAGTTCATTTTCTTTCAGCTGAGTGACTGTGTCCTCTCATTGTTTCTGGCGAGAAGTTAGCATTTAATCTTATTAGGTTCTCATTGTATGTGATAATTTGCTTTTTTTCCTTGCGACCTTGAAGATTTTCTCTTTGAAATTTTAACATTTCCACTGTCATCCATCTTGGTGTGGATCTCTGCATTTAACCTACTTGGAGTTCACTGAATTTCTCAGATTTATATATTAATATTTATCAAATTTGGTATGTTTTCTTGCCATAATTTCTTCAGATAGTTTTTCTATTCATTTCTATCTCCTCATGGATATTTTATGCATGTGTTGGCATATTTCTCTGAGGCTTTGTTAATTATTCCTTCCTGTCTTTGAGATTGCATAATCTCTCCTAATCTGTCTTCATGTTGGCTATTCCTAATGTCAGTGTGGGTATATAGTTGAGCTCCCTATTCATTTTAGTTATTGTGCTTTCAACTCCGGAATTTCCTTTTGACCCTCTTTTACTAATGTTCTCTTTATGCGTGTTTTTTACTTAATGAGCCATTGCCATCATGTAGTCTTTTAGTTCTGTAACTGGGGCTTTCTTTTGTTCTTTGACCATACTTAAAATGCCTGCCTTGAAGTCTTTGCTTATTCTAACATCTGGTGTCTTGCAGGTATTTCTTTTGCTTTGTGTTTTCCTCTGTATTTGGGACACACTTTCCTCTTTCTTTCATGTGCATTATAGTTTTTTGTTGAATCCTGGACATTTTAGATGACATATCAGCTCTGAATAATTTCTCCTTCCCTCAGCTTTTCTTTGTTTTGCTGATTCATTCTTGGCAATTATGCAGAATACTCAAGATTGTACCTATCGTAGGATATTGTGATAAATGTGTCTGATTAAATAAGTGGGATCAATGAAATCCAGTGGTCTCTTCTGTCCCATCAGTGAGTTGTTTGTGAACAAATGATGTTTCCATTGAAATGAGGTATCATGACAGACATTTTTCTAAATTCTGAGGACTTTGTTATTACTATGAAGTTTGTATTTATATATTTGTAGTTTTGTTCCTTTTCCAATGAAGTAGTCCTCGCACCCCCACCCACCCCCTCCACCGCAGTGCTGGGGATTTGACTCAGGATCTTGTGTTTGTTAGGCAAGTGCTCTTCCTCTGAGCCACATCTCCAAATTACTGCCGTCTGTACTACAATAGTTTTAGCTAATTCATGTTTCTTCCCTTTAGGTTACACCTATGTTTGAAGATTGGACTACTATTGATTGGTATCGATTTTTTTTGTTTATGGGAAAAGCTGCCAACTTCTGTGGAAAGGGTGGCAGAGTTAGTGGGAGTTGAAGAAGGGTTCTTGGCTCGCTGTGTGAAAGGCAAAGTAGTCACCCGAACTGAGAGACAGCACCGCCAAATGGCCACCCATAAAGGTAACCATCCAGGAGCCTGGATTCAGTGTACTAAACACAGTGTCAGGCACACAGCAGATGTCCAGTTTATTTTGGTTCCTTTCATTGTCAACAAAATAGAAATGTTCACTGACTATAGTAACATTTTTAATTTCTTCTGTTTACTGAATTTATAAATAGTTTAGTTTCTTCCTGAACCTTCTAGTTTAGTAGCCATTACATGTGAAGATCTTTTGGAATGTCTAATATCTTTTTTTAAAGAAGATGTGAAGCAGAACTGTCAACTTCCTGTGGATTCACTTGGAATTGTGCTTTGTGGCACCCTTAGAAGTAATTCATTGCCATTAGAAAGACATAATGAAAAGATTTAAATGGGGAATTTTTGTAGTCTTTTAGCTTCATTGAAACATAGGAAAATTATTTTTCTTAGTGGTATATTATCTACAACACATTCAAGTATACATTTTATAAGGATTGTTATACGTGAATTCCTTGTGTCATTGTTGCCTTTCGAATCAAAACTGGATTTTATAATCAGATTGTCATTTTACTGAAATGTGATTAGATGATTATATATCCATGTATCAAGTCTTCGTTTAATTTTTTGTGCCATTGCATCTCTTGAACCATGTCTTATTTCTTGAAATTAATTAGTATTGAAATATGAGGGAGTTTTTCTGAATATTGATATTAGTTCCTTGCTCTAACACTGCTACGCGTTAAAACTCTATAAACACTGATTTCTTCGTCCACCAGCCTATTTTCTATTAGGATTCCTCCTGGAGTATGTAAACTCTCTGTTGTCTCTTTGGTTCTTAGTATTTTATAACACACATTGTATTTTTGTAGTAGATAGAAGTGATCTCTTACCATGCTTTTCGTGATTTATTTTTAGGTTTTTCACCAGTCTTGTGCTATTAGATTTAATCAGTGAAATTCCTCTAAAGGAAATTAATCAGAAATATGGATGCGGTCGTGGACAAATTCAGTCTTTGCAACAGTCAGCTGCTGTTTATGCAGGTCAGTTAAAGGGTTTCACATTTATTGGAGACTGTGGATTGAGGATGTGAAGATCTCTTGTCTTCAAATTCTATTTTATTATAAGTCTCTGTAATAATGCTACAATTTTTCATAGTCCTTATCATCAGAAGATCTAAAACTGTGGCTCCTCTGGGCTCAGTGTCCTGTAGAGAACTGGTAGCAAGCTGAATGGACCTTATTCCCCTTTTGTTCTTTAGGAACAGGCGAGAACCTGCAACTGTCTCTCCTTGCTGGCTTGTTTTTGTTTTTAGGGCCCTAGCAGGTGCCCCCAGCCAATACCACCACCACCTCTCCGCCTCTTCTTCCTGCTCCCCCTCCTCTTCCTCCTTTTTTCTGTTGAAAAAAGAAATAGAAATGAAGTTCTCCATGTTGTCCCTTTTCTGCAAGTACTGATTAATACATATTATTGAGAAGGAGAAAATGAGACAGAGAATGTTTCTGGACTCCTCTCTGGCGGTTCTATTATCTCTTCTCTTTATTTCTTTCTTTCCACATTTTTATTGGTGCATTATAATTGTATATAAGAATGGAATTTGTTGTTAAATATTTGTACGTACATATAATGTAACAACATAAATTTGATCAATATCATCCCAAGCATTTCCCCTTTCCCTCCTCAATATTATATATTATGCCTTAATGTATGAAACCCATAGACTTTAAGCTAGGAAAGCCAGGAATTCTGGGTCTGATTTTTATCAAGAGACCCTTCAAGCCTAGGGCTACTAGAAGATGTGTGTATTTATGTGAGCAGGAGGTTTTTTGGTGATTGTAGGTGTGTGTATATATGAGGGAGTGCTGAGGGGAAGAGCAGAGGGTGCTAATGAGGGACCCACTAACTCACAGGCATCAAAGGTCTAAGACGGCCTCTATGATTATTGTTCCCCAGGGCAAGTAACTTGATGGCTTCACACTTGGCTGCTCTAAGCTCTTTATTTCAAGAGAGTAGAATTATGAAGCAGGCAGGCTTTTTTTTAAGAGAATAATAATGGGAATTTCACTTTTTGTAGTTCTCTCATTATTTAAATATTTAAATCAGCTCTCTTTCTCTAGGCAGAAAGAGTTTCTCACCTGTTCAGAGGGTTTTTTTAGAAAGTAAGGAAGAAGCTGGGTGCAATGGCACAGTCTTGTAATCTCAGTTACTTGAGAGACTGAGGCAGGAGGATCATGAGTTTGAGGCCAGCCTCAACGACTTGCTGAGGGTATAGTGCAGTGGTAACCCTGGGCTTAATCCTCAGGACTGCCAAAAAAGAAAAAGGCAAAGTAGAGAAGAGAGTGATGGACTGGGGTGAGGACTTTTTGTTTGTTTTGTGTTTATGTGTTCTGCCTCAGTTTTCAAATGTTAAATTTAGAATTAAGAATTAGAGACATTTATTGTGTTTATAGCACATTCGTTATCCATTTTCCTAGGCCCTTAATATATGTTTGCTCTCCTATTAACTTATCCTTTGGGCCTTGTTAAATCTTACAGTTCTGCAGGAAACAGCACAAAAGCAAAACAAGTAATTCTAAGGAAGTGGAGAATTTGCCTGCAAGGAATTTTTGTTATTGTTTTGTTAGTGCATTGTCAATTTACCACTTATTCTATAAATGTCCTAGGGATGGTAACAGTGTTTTCCAACCGTCTGGGCTGGCACAACATGGAGCTGCTACTTTCCCAGCTTCAGAAATGTCTCACATTCGGCATCCAGAGGGAGCTTTGTGACCTGGTTCGAATCTCCTTACTCAATGAGCAGCGGGCCAGATTCCTCTATGCTGCTGGCTTTCCTACTGTGGCAGATCTTGCAAGGGCAGATGTTGCTGAGGTGGCCGTGGCTCTGAAATCTGCTGTGTCTTTCAAAAGGTGAGGAAGCACCTTTATTTATATAGCACATGAAACAGCAAGTCATGTCAATTCATAGTAGATAATAAAATGGAATAATAGAGAATGTCTTAAAACATTTTCCTCTTAATCTCATGACATACTTGGTGTAAATGGAAGGAAATGTGGCTACTTTTTCCTCCTTGAGGATTACTTTTCATATTGTGTGTTTTACAAATATCGCATGATTGAAAAGGTACTTCTAAAAGGATCATAATTCTCCTCTAAAAAGATGGAGTGAAGTGCAATAACAATGCTTCGTTTTTGAATTGTTTTATTAAGGAGTTGAGTTATTGTACAATCATAAATGCACATAAAGTAACAATATGATATGCATTTGTTCTGAAACCACAATTACTTCCACATTACCCACACCCCAGTTTCTTCATTCTTCTAATTTCACCCCTTGCAAGTATAAATGTTTAGATTGTGAATTTTCCATAACTAAATGTTGACACAAATATTATTTGGATTCTCAGGGGGCATAAAGAGTATGCTATACTCTTGATTGTCTTCCTAGATCCCTCCCTATTCTCCCTCCCTCTCCTCCCTCAACCCTGGCTGCCTACCTCTGCTTCACTATTCCTATGGTTGCCCTAGTTTGTGTGTTGCTATGACTTTGCTGGGTCTACTGTATGAATCTGACTACCTTTTACCCAAGCCTGGGTTTTGCTTTAGCTTCTACAAATGAGGGAAAACATTTGACCCTTGAGTCTCTGGGTTTAGCTAACTTCGCTCAGCATGATTTTTTTCCATTGTCATCAACTTACTTTCAAAGTCCACAATATTGTTGTTTATAATTGCTGAGTAGAATTCCACTGTGTGTGTGTGTCAATCACAGTTTTTGGACCCATTCATCCAGTGAGGGGCGTCTGTGTTGGTTCCATAATTTAGCTATTGTAAACTGAGCTGCTATGAACATAGTTTGCTGTGTCACTGTGATATGCTGATTCTAACTCCTGTGGGAAAATACCCAGAAGAGGGATAGTTGGATCCTATGATCGATCCATCTTTAATTTTTTTAAGTTTCTCTATGCCGCTTTCCAGAGCAGCTGGACCAGTCTGCAGTTCCACCAACAGTGTGCTAGTGTTCCTATCTGCCCACAACCCCTCCAGCATCTGTTATTGTTTATATTGTTCATCTTTGCCAATCTGACTGGAGTGGTGAAATCTTAATGTAGTTTTGATTTGCATTTCTCTGATTACTAGTGATTTAAAACACTTTCTCATGTATTCATTGGCTTGCTCAGTTTCCTCTGAGAAGTTTCTGTCTAGCTCTCTGGCCCATTTATTGATTGGATTGTGTTTTTCTTGTCAAGTTTTTTTGAGTTCTTTGTAAATTTTGGATTTTAGTCCCCTGTCAGTAGAATCACAGCCCATGATTCTCTCCCATTCTGTAGGTTGTCTCTTGACAGTTTTGACTAATTCCTTGGCCAAACAAAAACTTTGTAGTTTAATGGCATCCCACTCATTGATTTTTGAGTTTAATTCTTTCATTTTGGCAGTCTTGTTGAGAAAGTCTTGCCTACTCCCAAATGCTGAAGTGTTGCTCCTAATTTTCCTTCTGGTAAGGTAGGTGGTTTAATTCCTAGACCCTTGATCCATTTTGATTTGATTTTTGTGCAAGGTGAGAGATAAGGATCTTATTTCAATTTCCTGCAAATTGCTATCCAGTTCGTCTAGCACCATTTGTTGAATAAGCTGTCATTCCTCCATGTTATATTTTGATCCCACTTTGTCAAAGATCAGATGTTTAAAGATTTGTGGGTTTGTTTTAGAGTCTTGTGTTCTATTCCGTTGGTCTTCATACCTATCTTGATACCAGTACCATGCTGTTTTTGTTACTACAGCTCTGTAGTATACTTTAAATCTGGTATTGTGAAACCACCTGTTTCGTCTTTCCTGGTTGGTAATGTTTTGGCTGTACTGGGTTTCTTGTTGTTCCAAATGAATTTGAGAATTGCTTTTTCTATATCTGTAAAGAATGACATTGGTATCTTGATGGGGATTGCATTGAATATGTATAGTGCTTTGGTGGCAGAATGGCCATTTTAATTATATTAATTCTGCCTAACCAAGAGCCTGGAACATCTTTCTCTATTCTCCTGTCTTCTTCAATTGCTTTCTTCAGTGTTCAATATTTTCGTGTCAGGGGTCTACCCTACATGTAACCCAACAAGATTTACTTCCCTTGTTAGATTAATTTCTAAGTATTTATTCTTTTTGAGGATATTGTGAATGGGACTGATTTCCTGATTTCTTCTTCTGTCCTACTATTTTTAGTGAATAGGAAAACTGTTGATTTATGGGTGTTGATCTTGTAGCCTGCCACTTTGCCAAATCTGTTTATAAGCTCAAGCAGTTTTTTGGTGGAGTTTTTTTGGGTCTTCCAAAAAATGACATTGGATCATGTTGTCAGCAAACGGGGATAGTTGGACTTCCTCCCTTCCTATTCTTATTCCTTTGAATTCCTTCTCTTGCCTGATTGCTCTCGCTAGGGTCTCAAGAACTGTATTGAATAAAAGTGGTGAGAGCAGGCAGGCTTGTCTTGTTCCCAAATTTAGTGGAAATGCTTTCAGCTTTTCTCCGTCAGTATTATATTAGCTGAGGGTTTGTCATACATAGCCTTTGCATAGTTACATAAGTTCCTGTGATCTCTATTTTCTCTAGCGTTTTGAGCATAAATGGGAGAAGCAGTGTTTTCCGCTTTGATGAATTTTGGTTTTCATTATTTATCCATGGCTCATCTCACAGTTTCTTTATTCAAGAGCCTTTTAAAATGCATTCCTCTTAAATGTTCTTTGGAAAAGTAGTTCTTTAAAACAGTTTGTGAGAGGAGGATTCATTGACAAATTTTTGTGTAAGTGTGTGGTTTAACCACTTCATTGAACGGGCTGTGCTCAGCGTATAATCAAGGAGTAACTTAATTATTTCTACTCCTACTGTTTGAACTCTAAGATGAAAAGCAGACCGTACAGCTATGTAGGTGCTTTCAGGTATAATAGTTTTATTTTCAGGAACATTAAAAATTTGTTCTCAATCAAAGCATCGATCTCCTTTCCAGTTCCATGTTTCTTCCCTCCCACTGATTTTTGGCCTGACCCAGGGTCTGACACTTGTAATGTACAGAAAGGGATGGGGGCATATATAGTCTTTTGCTATCCTCTTGACTCTTAGTTATCTCTCCTCTTCCATTATCATTTCTCTGATAATCCTAAGATTGAGGTTGACAGGAGGGAAGTGAGGTAAAGAGGCACAAAAATCTTTGTTAGTGGCAGTTGTTTCAATGTCTATGTTAGACTAGAAGCTGGCCTGTGTCCAAATTGTAACTCTTTCTCTCATAAGGTTTATTTGTGGTGTTTTGGGGAACATGGATTTTTCACCACACCCTCACTAATTTGAGCTCTAATGCTGAGGAAGTTAAGCTCTCGGTATCCAAACAGTATCATAAGGAAGGTCATGCAGTGGTGCAGTGAAAGTCAGGCATATGGATCTGATGAACCGGGGCTCTTTTTGGAAGTGATTTCCTCCAGAAAGACCTGTGTCTGTTGCAAAGTAAGATGGTCCCTCAGAATTGATGATAGTTTCAAATAATTGTAGAGCTTTAACTGTGGTAGTGTTTTTCACATGATTAGTTTTATCAGTTCTCTGATTAAAAAGCTGAATATAGTTTTAGTTTTCTGTTTCAACTTTTTTCTCCTAAGCTTATATGGTTTTAGTATGTGATTTTGCAGTGCAAGTGACTTTTTTTTTTTAGGGGTGCATATAGTATCATAGCAGAAATTTTTGGTTTCATTTTTTATTGCATTAGCACACTACTCATTTGTGCTTATTTTAGATAATTCAGGGCTGTGTTTTCAAGTAATGAAATTTTTTTCACAGTTTTGAAGAACATTTTTTGGAGTGTACTTTAAAAAGCAGTATGGTTTAACTTTTTCCTGCTAACTTTGTCAAATTATCTAGGCTCCTTGTCATACTTCTGAAATTAGTTATTTTATAGTAGTACTGTAGTACAGCTATTAAAATGTGTAGACCTTCTGTCTGCCTCACATTGCTACTGTGCTCCATGCTTGGTGACTTTGTTTTTGTTATTTTCCTGTGTGACAAATTGCCAGCTGAATAGCTGTTGTTTCTCATTGCTGTCATTTTCAGTAGTCCACTGTAGCTGGGACACAACGCTGAAGGAGACATTTTAGATTAAAGGTCCCAGCTTTTTGTCAGAGTTGACCCGAAGTTACTTGAGGATGAGATTTCTGTTTTAGAATTAGATAGGCTTCAGCTGGAAGTCTACCTAGAATTGATTTAAACTTTTATAAAAGTGCTTGTCACCTCTAGAGTCTCTGATTTTCATAGAACCTTTGGCTGTATATATCCATGCCCGGAAACGTGTACTGATAGTTGCTGAGGTAAAGAAAATTAGTTGTGAAAGTATCTTTGTATGGTAACAACATACGACAAATGATTCAAACCTTTCAGGGAGGCATCTAAAGGTAGTATCCATTTTAAAAGTTCAATTGAAAAACACTGTTGTTGGGGCTGGGTAAGTGGATCAGTGGTAGAGTGCTTGCCTGGCATGCACAAGGACCCAGGTTCAAACCCCAGCACCACATACGCAACTAAGTATTGCGGGGGGGGGGGGGAGATGAAAAATTAATAGGATTGATATCCTCCCTCCCTCCCTCCCCCCCCCCCTCTCTGTCACTCTCTTAATAAAAAAAGGAAAGGAAAAGAAAATAGTGCTGTTTATAAGCACATCTTGGGGATCACTTCTATATTATTATAAGGTTGTTGCTGCTATGGTTACCTAGAACCTGTATTGGTCAAATTTCATGATACCAGTTAACAAGATAAATCAATATGTGTCTCATGTAATGCACTGAAGACATTACATTGCTTCTAGGACATTGTTTTCAAATTCTTTTTATAAATTCACTTTTTAATTGACAAAAATTGTATGTTTTTTATCATATACAACATGAAGTTTTAAAATATGTATACATTATAGAATGGCTAAGTTGAGAGAAAGCATGCTTTCTCACATCATTTTTTGTGGTGAGAACATTTAAAATCTCCTTTTAGTGATTTTTAAGAAAACAATACTGTGTTGTACAATATTCCTGGAATATTCTTACCAAAAATGTCTAGCATGAATTTAATTGTAAAGAAACAGATAAACCTAATAGGGATGCATTCTCCAAGACAATTGACCAGTACTTTTTTTAAAAATTAAGGTCTTGAAAGACAAAGACTCAGGAGCTGTTTCTAATTAAAATAGGTTAAAGAAATTGGGCAACTTAGTGTCCCAGCAGATTCTAGATTGTATTAGAAACAGGACAAGTGGAACCATTGGTGAAATTTGAATGAGGTGAGTCTCATACATATAGTATTGTATTAATGCTACCCTTCTGGGTAGAAATTGGTGTATCTGGTGGTATGGCCCCTTTTTCCTTTTGGTGCTAAGTGCATTGAAATCAAGAAAACCCACTGGCGTTAAATCATCTCCAATATTTTTATCACCAAGAATCTGTAATGAATTACTCCATGAATATTTATTTTCACATTGTTCAAAATATTCCATCAGAATAGATTCCTAGACTTGGGATTTCAAAGGTAAATATGGAGATAGCTTTGTTAGATATTCAGACCAGCTCTGCAGAAGGGTCATACCAAGTTGCATCCTCCCCAGCAGGGTTCTTCGGAAATGCTATTTACTCAGCACTTCACCAGCCTAAATGATCCATTGTTAGAGTTTTTAATTTCCACCATTCTCTAGGTGAGAAATTGTATCTTGGTGTGGTTTTGATTTGCATTTCTCTTTTAATGATGGTGAATATCTTTTCATGTTTCAAGGTCATTTTACTGTCTTTGTAAATCATCTGATTAGATCTTTCCTTATACTTCCACTAGATTTGGGTTTTTTCCTTCTTCCTCTTGAAGAATTGTTGCTTTTCAAATAGATTAGTATTTTTAGCCCTTTATTTGATATGTGCATTTCAGATGTTTTCTCATAATATATCAGTTATCTTTTGACTTCTATTATATTTTTATTAAGAAATTTATTTGTTGAACAATCAAACATGCTTCCAATGGAACAATTTTATGTATATATGTGTATATATATATATATATATATACACACACGCACACACATATATATATATATATTCTGAAAATTAGATTTATCCCCTAGAGTCCCCCCCCAGTTACACACCCTAATCCCTCTCCCTCCCCCCTGCTTTCCAATACATCTCTCCGAATGCCTTAGGTCCTGAGGTTGTCTGTCACTACACCTTTTCGGGGTTTAATACATGAGAGTTGACCACCTTTTGCAATGGTCAGGGTCTAGCTCCAGCCTCCACAGATGAGTGAAGACATTTGACCCTTGGTTCTCTGGGTTATGCTGACTTCACTGAGCATGATTTTTTCCATAACCATTCATTTACCTTCAAAGGCTACAATATCATTGTTTTTAATTACTGAATAGAACTCCATGGTATATACGTACCACAGTTTTTGGATCCATTCATCCAGTGAAGGGCATCTGGGTTGTTTCCGTAAATTAGCTATTAAAAATCGAGCTGCTATGAACATAGATTTTGCTGTGTTGCTGTAATGTGCTGATTCTATATCCCCTGGAAAAATACCCAGGAGAGGAATAGCTGGAACATAGGGTGGGTTCATCCCTGGTTTTTTGAGGATTCACCACACTGTTTTCCAGAAGGGCTGTACCAGTCTGCAGTTCCACTAACAGTGTACTAGTGTACCTATCTTTCCATAACCCTTCCAGCATCTATTATTGTTTATTTTCTTCATTTTTGCCAATCTGACTGGTATGAGGTGAAATCTTAAAGTAGTTTTCATTTGCATTTCTCTGATTACTAGTGATTTATAACACTTTCTCATGTATTCACTGGCTTGATCAATGTCCTCTGTTAAGAAGTTTCTATTTAGCTCTTTGGCCTATTTATTGATTGGTTTGTTTGTGTTTTTGAAGTTGAGGTTTTTGAGGATATAATAGATTCTGATTATGAGGCCCCCGTCAGAGGAATCACAGCCCATGATTCTCTCCAATTCTGTAGGAAACCTCTTGACTACTTAGATTATTTCCTTTGCAGTGCAAAAGCTTTTTAGTTTTATGACATCCCATTCACTGATTTTTTACTTTACTTCCCTAACTTTAAGAGACATGTTGAGAAAGTCTTCACCTACTTGGAAATGCTGAAGTGTTGGACCTAATTTGTCTCCCATCAGTTGTAAGGTAGCTGGTGTAATTCCTGGCTCCTTGATCCATTTTGATTAGATTCTTGTGCAAGGTGAAAGATAAGGGTCTAATTTCAACTTTCTGCAAATGGCTGTTCAGTTTGTGCAGCAGCATTTGTTGAATAGGCTGTCTCTCCTCCTTGTACTATTTTGTACCCCTTTGTCAAAAATCAGATGTTTAAAGATTTGTGGATTTTTTTT
>PVKS010042569.1:0-15342 GCA_004027875.1 Aplodontia rufa | reverse complement strand
CGAGCCACTGCTCCAGCCTTGGCCTCAAATTTGTGATCCTCCCTTCTTAGCCTCCCAATTGTTGGGATTACAGGTGTGTTGGTTTTACATTGGTGGTGTTACAAATAATTCTGCGATGAGCTCAGTACATTTTTCTTTTTCACAAATGTCTGAGAGGTTAGAGCATATTGCCAGAATTGCAGTCATGGGTTTTAGGTATGCTTTCAGTTTTCTAGATACTGACAGATTGCTTTCTCATTAGGAGCTGGTGAATAGTGTTCTTATTTCCCAGCATTCTACTCAACACTTGGTGTTTGTCAGACTTGAAGAAGGTTTGCTGCTTTTATGATTAGGAAATGATATATTGCTTTAATTTGCATTGCTTTGCTAATAATGAGACATTTTGGACAATTGAATGGACGTGGACAGCTTGGAAAAGGTTAGAAGTGCAGGAACTGCAGGAGGCAAAGGTGACTTTGGGTTTCTGGCTTGTGTGGTAGGTGGTGATGCTGCTCAGAAGGAGAAAAACATTTCTGAAGGCTTTTTTTTTTTTAAATCAAAAGCATCTTGTCTCCACTTTTGAAGGGTGTTTTCACTGGGTGCAGAGTGGGGTGTTAATTTCTTGCAGTATTTTGAGGGGGTCATTCGTTGGTTTCTGGCTCCCATTGCTCATGTCAGCCTTACTTGCACTTTTGAAGTTGTTTTCCCTTCCCAACTCTCCTGTGCCAAGGTGCTCTCCTTGCCGTTGGTTTTCAGCTGTGTTTCTGTGATGTTACTTGGATCTTTCCTGCTTGGGATTTGTTCTTTTGTGGTAGGACTGTGACAGGCTTCATCTTCCGTTAGGTTTGGAGAATGCTTGGTCATTATTTCTTCACTTATCCCTTCTGCATTCCTTCTCTTCCTGGGACTCTTCTTACATGTAGTTAGACATGTTCTCTAGATCATGTCGTATGTAGCCTTTTTTCTTTGCTCCTTGTCCTTTCATCTTTTGTGCTTCTCTCTGTGTTTTTCTTCTGAATTATGTTCCACTGTATAAGTTCCTTCTTTAGCCCTAATTGCTATTAAATCCATCTGTTACGTTCTTAATTTCAGTTACTGTCTTTTTCAGTTTTCTTTATTCTCTTACTAGATTATAGCTTTCTGAAATTTCCATCTTGTCAACCAATTTCTTTTTTATACTAGTTGTTAGTAAAAAGTTTGATAGCTTCAGTATTTAGATGCCCTGAGTGTGTTCTGTTGTCTCTTTTACTCTTGCTTTTTAGTCACATGATCTTGACTTGATGCCTGGTAAGCTTTGATTAAATTCTGGACAATGTATATGAAAAAAATAGTAGAGATGAATTGAGATTTTGGCCATCTTCCTCAGTAGAGGCTCTGGCAAGCAGTTAAGGTGAGGGATTAGAACCTCAAAAGGGCGAGGACTGGTCAACTTGTAGTCTTCCCTTCTGTCAGGGCAGAGCTTCCTTCGGTGGTCCTGAGGAATAGCCTGGGTGTTCAGCAGGGACTCTGAACTTTGGCATCGCTAAACTCTAATTTTTGTTCTGCCCCTAAGGCTGATGGAGATTGTGCTGACATTCCCAGTTACTTTTCTGTTTAGCTTTTGGCCCCCTCAGCTGCTGTCGTGAACTGGCATTGCCTCGAAGAGAGGAGTGGCTGCTCTTCCCTTCCCTGGGATGCAGTCCTCGCTGCATGGGTAGTTCTCTTAAGCCTTCAAATAGTTGTTTCTTATTATTTGTTTAGCTTTTCTCGTTGTTTTTGGCAGAAGGGTTGGTCTACAACAAACTCAGATTTTATTATAAGCAGAATTTCAGAAGTTCAGTTTTAGTATTTAAAAATTGATTTGTCTTTTGAACACAGTGGCACATGCCTGTAATCCTCTCTACTTAGGAGGCTGAAGCATGAGGTTCACAAGTAGGAGACCAGGCTGGGCAATTTAGTGAGACTCTGTCTCGGGGTGGTAAGGAATGTAACTCAGTGGCAGAGTGCTTGTCTAGCATGGCCCTGGGTACAAATTCCGGTACCCCCTCAAAAAAAAATTGTTCTCAAAATATCCAAGTGGAGATAGCTGGTGGACGGTTGGCTGTGTGAGTCTGCTGGAACTTTGACCTGTGATGAGAATAGAGGGGATACCAAGCTCAGGGAGGAAAAGGTGTGTTTGACATGGAAACATTTCTCAAGTAAATCATTTTGTTAAAAGGATCAGTGATAATTTGTATCAGGTATATTATAGTAATAATGGTGTTTTCATGCTCACACTTTTAATATAAGTAACTTTTTTTAAGAGAGAGAGGGACAATGAGAGAGACAAAGAGAATCATATTTTATTTAGTTTTTCATAGAGCTTTTGTTGCTCTGACACTTCATTGTGGATGTGATGCTGGAATTTGAACCCATGTCCTTGTGCATGCCAGGCAAGCACCATAACCGCTGAGCCACTGCTCCAGCCCCAGTGTAAGTAACTTTAAGAAAAGGTAGATTAGTTTAAAGAAATTATCAGCAGGTCCTGGCTGGTACAGTGGCGCACACCTGCAATCCTAGCGACTCAGGAGGCTGAGGCAGGAGGCTCTCAAGTTCAAAGCCAGCCTTAGTAGTTTAGTGAGTTCCTGTCTGAGAAAAAGGGGGCATAGTGGGAGTGCGGGCTGGGAGGTGGCTCAGTGGTTAAGCACTGCTGGGTTCAATCCCTGGTACAAAAAAACAAAAACAAAAAGCCTACTACTGGCAGGTGCTTTAGGAAGCAGTTTTGTTAGTAATATAGGACTACTGAAGCTCTTAGAGCAAAATGAAATTTAAAAAACAGGTTTTTGTCAAGGTACCATAAAAGCTGCTTAAGATGTGTTAAATATTTTAAACTTATGGGGAAATAGTACATCATTTAAATAAGGGTAGAGAGTATACCCCTCTCTGTTTTGACTTTTTTTGACATTAACCAAACTTATAAATTTTGTAGTTAATGTCAGTTCCCCAAATGACATTATAGAGTAGACTTGATATCCTGAAGTGTTTTATAATTTGGATGGAGACAATTCAGCAAGCATTTATTTCAGATAAATATCTTTCAGCATTATGTAAATATTAGAAGAGACTCACCTGAGTCAGTTCAGTTGGCTAAGAAGATTTTGTAATTTACTTTCACAGAGCAAATTTACTTATCACTGACTTAGTTTTCATTAAGTCACCAGAAGTACTGTTCAGATAGGAAAAAAATAAAGGTCCTGTCTTAAATTCTTAGCAGGGTTATTGTTAGTTACTGAACTGTTTTTTTCCTTTTGGAAAAACTTGTTCCTGTATTAAATAAATAAAAAATAAGTAATAAATATAAAACTAAGTATTTTGATGATTGAAAAGTATTTTCCAATATCTCGATAATTAGTGATCCCCCACCCCAGTTTTCATCCAGATGTTTGGCAATGTGTGGACACAGCTTTACTGTAATTTTCTAATTCACTTTCATGGGAACACATAATATTCCCCGTTTATTTTGGACAGCAGCATTTCCTTTTTCTGTGGATAGACACATGAAACACATGCTCTTCGAGTGGAGCTGGTGGTCCTCTGAGAATTCTCTGAAGGAGGAAATGGGTTGACCTATTTCGTTGCTATGAAGTAAAAACAATCTTGTTTTCATTTTTTTTAAAGTGAACATCTGGGTTTCATTTATTATTTCACATTTTAGAGTTTCTTTAAAACTGCAGTTTGATAATGGAGAGGGTCCATTAAAGCAGTGACTAGTTATTTCATTTCTTTTTTTAAAGAATACATTTTACGGCTGGAATTGTGGCTCACTTGTTACAGCGCTTGTCTGGCATGCGCAAGAACCTGGTTTCAAAACCAGCACCGAATACCCAACTAAGTGTCAGAAAAACAAGAGCCAGATGAAAAAGTTGATTCTCTTTTCTCTCTCTCCCCTTCTATTCCTCTCTCTCTTAAAAAAAAAAAAAAAAGAAAGAAAAGAATAAATCTTATTTATTTTTTAAATCTGGTTTTCATTTCTCCAATAATGTGTATGTGGTGCTGGGGTTCAAACTCTGGTCCTTGCACATGCCAGGCAAACGTTTTGACAGTCAAGCCAATGCTCCAGCCTAGTAACTAGTTACTTCTATAGTTGATTTTAAAAAAAAGTTTGAGAGGGTCAGTGAGAGAGAGAGAAAGAATCAGTTTTATTTAGTTTTTCATGTGGCCCTTGCTGCTCAGAGACCTCTTGTGTATGTGGTGCTGGGGTTTGAACTCATGTACTCACGTTTGCCAGGCATGCCCCACAACCACTGAGTCACCTCTCCAGCCCTTTAAAAAAATTTTTTTATTAAGTAGTTGAGTTATTGTACAATCATAAATGCATATAAAATAACACCATGATATGCATATGTTCTTTATTTTATTTTTTTTTTAAAGAGAGGAACAGTGAGAGAGACAGAGAAAGAAACAACTTTATTTAGTTTTTCACATGGCCTTAGTTGCTCCAACACTCAGTTGTGTATGTGGTGCTGGGGTTGGAACCTGGGTCCTCGTGCTTGCCAGGCAAGCACCGAAACCGCTGAGCCACCGCTCCAGCCCATGCATATGTTCTTAAGTCAGAATTACCCCCACGTTGCCTGCACCCCAGTCTCTTGATTCTTCTATATTTTGCTGCTACAAGCGATATAAATGCTTAGATTGTGAATTTTCCAGAATTAAATGATTGCGTAAGTATTATTTGGATTCTCAGGCCGGTAAAGAGTATGCCACATTGTTGATTGTCTCCCTAAATCCCTCCCTGTCCCCCTCCCCCACTTGTTCTCTCCCTCCTATAGTTGATTTAAGTTTGAGCATGGCTGACATAATTTTTTTCCTTTTTAGAAAATGAAACTTAAATAACAATCCTTGTAATGAAAACAAAATGGAATCTAGATATTTAGGGGCAGAGGAAGGATTGATCAGCCTGTTTATTTCTGTTTCCCACTGCTGAGGTTTTGTGGTCATTATCACTGCTGTATTTTACTCTGTGTAGCAGACCCTATTGGTCCCCTGTTGTAAATCCATCCCTGATTTCTTCCTTGCTCACAGAACCCCGAATTGTACAGATATCTACCCGTCAGGGAAGGGGCCCTTATTACCACAAAGTATCTAAGCATCGAGGTGTTCCCTCTTATTTGTTAGAGGAGGGGTGAACGTGTAACCTAGCTTTTGCCATTGTGAAAGGCCATTTACAGGGAGACTTCTTGGAGAACTTTATTCCTCCTGATGAAGAGATAGTTTCTTTTCTCACATTAGACTTTGCCGGGCCTGGATGGGTAGCCAGCTTACATTCATGATACTCCTCAGTCCTTCTGGTTCTAAGCCCACATACTAAGGTTGATCGGCTGGGTTCTTGATGGTATAGCTGAAGTTAACCCACCCAGGAGTCTCCCTATCTCCACACTTCCTGAACGTGGGGCAGTAGATACCCTTGTTTGAGTGGTGGAGCAGAGGTGTCCTTGGAGCGAAAGGCATCTGTGCTGATGCTTGGTGTAGTAGATGCAGGTTTCCTCTCTCAGCAACTCAGGAAGGCTCTCTTAACCATCAAGTGCAGAGAGAAAGCATCTTTTCTGTAAATATTTATTATCATTTTAAGAACTGTTTCTATTTTTTGAGATTAACACTTTTCTCCTCTGTATAAAGCATATAAAATAATTTCATACGCTTAGAATACATTAATAGTTTCATTTGGAAAAACTTATGATTACATTTAGTTTAACACATTTTGGAAAAATGCAATAATCATGAGAGGCAGACATTGGCCATTTGATATTCTGTTAGAAGACAGGACTTACTTTTAGTTCTTAGCCAAGAGGAAATAAAAGAAAATGCCCAAGAATGCCCTTTTCTAAGACTAACTAATTAGATTAAAATTTTTTTGAGTTGAGAAAGGATCAGACAAATGAATTCATTTTTGTTTGTGTTAGAGTATGGGAAAATCGGAGGATTTTACTGTCTCTTAAATGTTTGGCCTGTCCACATGATGAGGCTGTATTTCCTAAGTGTGGGAGGACGATTGATTGCAGACTTTATTTCAGTATATGACTGCATTTCTGAGAGTATGAAACATTTTGAGAATAAAATGATGTCTTTCATTGCCCTACATAAAGAGGATTTTCATACTTGACAAATGTTCTTCTAAAATGCTGCATTTTCTCTGCACTTGGAGGTTATTGATGGTTTCCCAAAGTAATATGTTTCTAAAACTTAGCTTTTTCTTTTTTGGAGAGAGAGGTTCAGTGAGAAAGAATCAGTTTTATTTAGTTTTTCACGTGGCTTTCATTGCTCTGACACTTCGTTGTGTATGTGGTGCTGGGATTTGAACTTGCATCCTCATGCATGCCAGGCAAGCACTGTAACTGCTGAGCCACTGCTCTGAAAAAGCCCCTAGCTTTTTCAATTAAAATAGTAGCTAAGCTGTATTCCAGACAAATGATTATTAGAATGTTTTCTCAAAATAAAGTCAAGTGTCTTCTTTGCTTCCTTTCTGTAGTCAGACTGGTCTTTACATTTCAGTCTTGCTCCCAGATCTCATCACAGGACCTTCATATCTGATGGCAGCAGACAGAAGAGCAGGTCCTGGAATGTGTGCTGTGTGTCCTGCCCTCATTTGGCTTCCCCAGTAGTTCTGTCTCACAAGTGCTCAGTAATTTGGCTGTACATGCAGAACATGACTAATTTTTTTTTTAAGCTGGAAAGAACGTAAACTGAGATATTCCCTCTGGGTTTTGCTGCTTTTAGTGCTTGGACATTTGGTTTTAGTATTTGTGTCTGGTATTTTCATATTGCCTCCACCCCTCATCCCCTTTCCCCCTCAGAGTAGAGAAGTTTAACGCCTTCTCTTTGTCTTCCTGTTGAGTATTGTGATCTTGGTGAAAATCGAACTATCACATTTAAAAACAACGAAGACCTTCTATTTCAAAAGTGTTTTCATGACTTCCGCTTTAAAACTTATTTAATCCTTTTCTATTTACCTGTAAATGTTCAAGGTACAGTTAAAAAAAAGAGCTTCATTCTTAAGAGAGAAGTCTTCTATCCCAGTCCTTCCAGCAAACTTGAGGTTTGGTGCCAGCCTGCCCAGGGGTTCCAAATTGGGAGTGTGTCCTTGTGTCTGCTGCCTTAACCCATAGTTAGCAAACCTCCTTTGGAGAGAACGTCTCCTAACAGAAGTTCTTGAATCTCTGGAGCTTGGTGTAGATAGTTTTGTGTTTGTTTCATCAATCAAGAAACGGTTGGATTGGTGACTGGGAATTTCAGGAACAGATTTTAGAGGTGTACCATTTCCTTAGTGAAAGAGTTGTAAAGTTATTGGCAGGCAGGGTCATTCCAACTGTCACTGTTTAAAAGGGATTAAGGCTGGTCTTGGGTGATAATACTAACCCAAACATCTTTCTCACATGTTAGAGAGGGGGAATCTTTTAGTGTAAATGCTAAATTTTATGAGACATGAAATTGAAGCTTTCCTTTCCTAGTGTACCCTCCCTCCCTCATTCCAGAGATGGTTCCATCCATTGATTGGAGACTGGAACCATAAGAAAGTCCACATTCCTGTGGCAGCCAGGCTTTCCTGTCCTCAGCCCTGGTCTTCATGACTGTTTTGTTGGCATGAATCATGCTGCAGATAACCACCCAGCTGTTTCTTCCTAAGTAGTCTTAGTCCTGTGCGGTTGGAGAGGCCCCTTTTTCCTTCTTTGTCTCTTATGATTTAAGAATTTTTGCTTTGCTGTTATGTCAGCCATTGAGGATATTTTAGATAATTCCCCTAGTTAGATACAGAAAATAGTCAATTGCAATGTTAATGGTTGGTGCTGAGAATTTGTGTCTCCACTTTCTGTATGTTTACGTAAATTTGTTTAGACATTTGGACCTGATTGTTATACTTGCTATGGACATATTTTTAAGTGAATATATATAGCTCTGTCATTTCTAGCTTCAATTTTCTTATATGTGAAATGAACATTTAAAAACCCAAGTGAAAAATCATTTATGTGAAAAACTTATTAAAAATGGCAAGCTGGGCACCGTGGTGCAGGCCTGTAATCCCAGAATATTGGGGCTGAGTCAGGAGGATCTCAAGTTCAAAGCCAGCCTTACCAATTTAGTGAGGCCCTAAATAACTTAGTGAGATCCTGTTTCAAAATAAAAAGGGCTGGACTGTGGCTCAGTGGTTAAGCTTCCCTGGGTTCATATCCTGGTACTCCACAACCTCAAAATGGTAAATAATTTCAGGCATTCAAAACTGTCAGTCATCAGTATAATAAGTGCCTTGCCTGCTTATATTTACATACGAAGCAGAGTTGAAAGAACTGTTACACCTGGGTTTAGGAAAAACTTGTGGTTGGCAATGGGATATTATCTTTTCTCCTCCAACTATATCTTTTTGAAAGTGTTCAAATCTACAAAAAAATTTGAAAGAATAGTACGGTGAATAACTATTTTTTTTTAATTTGTGAGTTTTTTTGTAAGAGAGAGGAAGACAGAAAGAATCAACTTTTTCTCTGGTTTTCATTGCTTGACACTTAGTTGTATTTGTGGTGCTGGGGTTTGAACCTGGGTCCTCATGCATGCAGGCAAGTGTGGTACCACTGATTCACCACTCCAGCCCTTAAATTTTTTTTAATCTATTTTTTAAAAAGAGAGAGAGAAAGTGAATCGACTTTGTTTAGTTTTTCGTGTGGCTTTTGTTTCTCCGAGATTTCGCCGTGTATGTGGATGCTGGGGTTTGAAGTCCCGTATTCAAGTGTGCCAGGCAAGTGCTGTAACTGCCGAGCCACCACGCCAGCCCCTAAATTTGTTTTTTTAAAGAGAGAAAGTGAATGAGAGAGAGTCAATTTTATTTTTTCGTTTGGTTTTAGTTTTTCCAACACATAGTTGTGTATGTGGTGCTGGGGTTCAAACCCAGGTCCTTGCGTGTGCCAGGCAAATGCTCTGTCACTGAGCCCTGCTCCAGCCCTTTCTTTAATTTTTAAATTACAATTGTTTTTTTAAATGCATGGACCATTTGAAAATAAGTTATATCATCGTACTTTTTCTTTAAATGCTCCTGTAATTCATTTCCTTCAGACATTTTCCTATAAATCAAAATTATTTTTGTACTTTAGACAATTAGCTGGGGACGTAGCACAGTGGTGGAGCACTTGCCTAGCATGTGCAAAGCTCTGGGTTCAATCCCAGCACTGCAGAACAGCCAACCATACATCCATAATATCATTTCATACATAGCCCAAATTCTGCTTTCCGCAGTTGTTCCCAAATGTCTTTCAGAGCTGGTTTTCTTATGTATGTGGACTCTAATTAAGATTTATATCTTATATTTAGTTTTTTAGCTTTTTTTCTCACTGTTTTAAGGAGTCCAGGCCTGTTGCCTAATATTATTGGCATGTTATAGACTGGATTAAGCAGAAGAGATAAATGCTTTGGTTTCTCTAGTGTCACTTTTATTATAAGTTTATTAAAATCATCTACTTGGTTCAAGGTCAAAGTTGCATTCATTTTCCGTGTTCTTTTGTAAATGTGGATTAAATTGGTAACCAAAAGAAGTTACTAAACGGCTCAGATGTCAATGGAATATGTGTGTGGGTGAACTTGGAACAGGCATACACAGTGGTTTGTTAGACCTACGCCCATATGGAGGTGATTAGTTATCTGGCTTAACATAGTAAAGATTTTATTTGAATATTTGGCCTTGGTTTTATAAAGAAATGAACTTCAGAATTGGGAAATTTAGGAAGACAAACTGTAGTTACATAATAGAAAAGAGATGCTTTTGCTGTCAGATCCTTGGACGAAGGGCAAACCTTAACTCTCATAGGAATGTCTTTTTCTTCTTTCCCTGAACCCTTTCTTTTGCTTTTTAAAAGAAATTAATTACAGCTGAGACTGATATAGGATCCAGCTGTAACTTTTTTATTGTTGTATCCGGTGATGGTCATAGCAAACTCATTGTATGAAAATTCAATGAAGGAAAGGGCAGGGTGGGAAAAAAACATGGCTTTCCATAAAAGTGTTCAAGAAATAGCAGCAGGACCTCGGAGTCTCCCTTCAGAGACTGACCTGAATTCCATTCTGAAGTGTTAGCTATGTTTGCGACTAGTCTATTAGGCCTTTCTGCCTTTTCCTGCTACTCGCATACCATATAACCAGAGGGTATACACGAGGCCAACACATTGCTTTCATTTGGAGGCAGAAAATAGTAACTTGCGAAGGACCCAAACCCTCCTAACGTAAATTAGGGCTAGAATTCTTTAAAATATCTTTCACCTTCACGTTGGTACCGAGACAGCAACGATCTGTGAGAGGAAGCCAGTTTCTCTTGATTTTGTTCAGTAGTACTCTTATTTATGCAGCTACCATTAAACATTTCCTCATTAGCTGTTCAATCACATTTTAAATTTGCATATCTGTTTCAGTGTAATTACTATAAAACCTTCACATTTTCATGTTTTATGAGGACCAAAGTATGTGTTGTCATCCTGTAGCTAAAGATGAATTACGAGTTTTTTTGTTATTTTATTTATTATAATTATTGTTATTGAAGTACTGGGGATTGAACACAGGGTTTCACACATGCTGGGCAAGTGATCTACAGTTGCGCTACATCCTCAGCCTGAGAGACTGCTGATTTTCACATGCTTTTGTGTCTCAAAGCTCTTTGTTTTTCCTTTTTTTCATTTTTTTAATGTGAAGGGGGTCACATTTCTTCTAATTATAGCCAGACATCCTGTTTGGAGGCTATTTGAGACCAGTGCTGCTGTGAAATTATGTGGTTTATAGTAACCTTCTGAGTTATTCTTCTTAGATTTGATTTTATGGGCAGGTTTCTTTGAAACTCCGTACACTATTTTTAGATACTTTTTCTACAATTCTGTCGTTCAGGGCATCAGTAATACATACATTTATTATTTAGCACAGAAATGTTGTTCAGTCTGAAGGCTGTGTGAGCTTTATAGGAGAAACAAGCCTGTGGCGTTTCTGTGGCTGTGATGAACGAGCCCTGATGAATACATGAGAAGAAAGGGAACCTGCGCTCCCTCACAGCTTCTTGGTGGATCTGGGCCAGCGTGAACAACATCTTCAAGAATTTTTTTTCTATTTTACTGTAAGAGAAATCTGTCTCCTTGGTTCTCAGAGGTTTCTATTTTCTTCTTCCCCTGAAAGACATGTTTTATAAGCCTTCAAGATACTTATGTGTCTTCCCTACCTGTCTCCTACTCCACTAAAAAAAAATAAATAAAAACTAGCTTTCTGCTGGGCATGATGGCGCACACCTGTAATCCCAGCAACTCGGGAGGCTGAGGCAGGAGGATCACAAGTTCAAAGCTAACCTCAGCAATTTAGTGGGGCCCTAAGCAACTTACCAAGACCCTGTCTCAAAAATGAAATACAAACATGTGGCTCAGTGGTTAAGCACTCCTGGAGTCAAGCCCCTGGTACAAAAAACAAACAACAACAACAAAAATCTAGCTTTCTTTTCAGATTTATAAATGGTTGCTTTGCTGCTCTGCCTAGTACCTAAAACCTTTATACTCTCAAAGTACTTTTAGATCTTAAGAAATTTTATAGGAGTGAGGGACTGCAACCCTTCAGTCTCTTTGGTAATAAAGTACCTTGTCATTTCTACAAAAAATTATAATTCACATATCATAATAGTTACCCTTTTAGAGTATACAAATGAGTGATTTTTTTTTTTCTCCAGTGCTGGGGATTGAACCCAGGGCTTTATGCGTGCTGGGCAAGCACTCTACCACAGAGCTACATCCCCAACCCTCAACTGAATGATTTTCAGTATGATCACAGAGTTGTGCAACCATCACTACTGTCTAATTTCAGAACATTTTTATCACTTCAAAAAGAAACCCAAGGGGCTGGAGCGGTGGCTCGGTGGTTAAGGCGCTTGCCTGGCATGCGCAAGTACTTGGGTTCAAACCCCAGCACCCACATACACAACTAAGTGTCAGAGCAACGAAAGCCATGTGAAAAACTCAATAAAAGTTGATTCTGTCTCTGTCTGTCTGTCTCTCTCTCACACTGTTCTTCTCTCTTAAAAAAAGAAAAAAAAAAAGGAAAAGAAACCATGTTCTCATTAGCCCTCAGTCTTTCTCCTCTCCCCATCCCTGGCAGTCACTAATTTACTTTCTGTCCCTCCCTATGTGTTGGCCTGTTCTGGGCATTTCACATAAATGTCTTTTTTCCCCCCAGCAGGTTCAACCATGCTGTGACATGGAGTCAGTTTTCCACGTATACACACACGTACTGTAACTTGATTCAGTATCAAACGCCTATACTTTTCCTATGAGTAGAACTGAGACTTAGAATGGTTTTAGTTTTGGGAGTGCTTGGAGGTTTTGTTTACCTGTCACATGGTCGAATCTGTGGCTGGTATGTTATCCTGAAGGTTTGTAGATTTGCTTGTGTTTTCTTCTGGGTGAGAAAGGTTGAAGTTTATTTTAAGCCTTTTATTTGGGGAAGGACCAAATTGAATCTTTGCTGTTGTGTTCACTTAGTTTATATGAACAGTTGCCTCTGGAGTAGTACCACGTCTGTAGAACGCTTTTATTCTCTGAAGACCAATATATGCCTTCAAGAAACTGAATTCCTCCCGGGCATGGTGATGCCCATCTGTAATCTCAGCGGCTCTGGAAGCTGAGGCAATAGGATCACAAGTTCAAAGTCAGCTTCAACAACTTAGCAAGGCCCTAAGCAACTTAACAAAGTCCTGTCTCAAAAATAAAGATGGGCTAGGGATATGTCTCAGTGGTTAAGTGCCCCTGGGTTCAATCCCTGGTTACTAGAGGAAAAAAATTCGTTAGCGCTGAGATCTGTTAATAGAGATGTGAAGGATGGACTGCTTAGGAGCCCAGCATGATCCCAGCAGTGGACAGAGAACATCAAATTTTTATCCCCTGTTCACCATGAAAGCCTAAAAAATGATAGGAAAATAATTAACTCATAGCAGGGTGAAGACACATGTGACTTTCACATGTTGAAAACTATCAACTGCTCCTTGTCACGACAGCCTTCCTCTCTGGAGCAGTGGGCAGCATCCCAGCCATCTGGAGTGGATACCAGGTCAGACAAGAATTAGGTAGAGACACAGTGGATTTAAAGGAGACTCATAAGGGTGGAGTACCTGTGGGATAAAGCTGGACCACGCCACAATGTGGTTTATGTGGGCATCAGCCTTCCAGACACAGGTGGAAAATCAGAACAACTCCCCCCACAAACTTAGCAGCATTAAAACCGAATCAGTCCTTCTGGTGTTTTTTTTTTGGGGGGGGGAATTGGGCCTGAATATTATTGTTCAATAGTAAATAAAATTCTGTTACCAAAATAAAATAGGATATATATTTGTGTGTGTGCGCATCCACTAGGTGTTGAATCCAGGAGTGCTTTACCACTGAACTGCATCCTCAGTCCTTTTTATTTTTTGACACAGGGGTCTCACTAAATTGCTAAGGCTGACCGCAAACTTGTGATCCTCCTGCCTTAGTCTGCTAAATTGCTGGGATTACAGTTATGTACCACTGTGCCCAGTAGGGAATGTAGTTTTTGAGGATCAGGAAAAGTTTAATTTTGGAAAAGATTAATATAGAAACGAAGTAAATTACAAGTTAAATGTACTTTTGTATTGCTTTTTATAAAATTCAAGACAGGCTGAATAAACGGCTTAAGGGTGAGAAAAGGCAATAGGGCTAGCCAAAAATTAATTGGTTTAGGGGCTGGAGCAGTGGTTTGGTGGTTATGGTGCTTGCTTGGCATGCATGAGTACACAAGTTCAAACCCCAGCACATGTACACAGTGAAGTGTCCGAGGAATGAAAATCGCATGAAAACTAAGTAAATTGCTTCTCTCTCTCTCCCTCTCTGTCCCCTTTCTTTAAAATAATAATAATAATAATAATTGGGGCTGGAGCGGTGGCTCAGCAGTTAACGGTGCTTGCCTGGAAAGCATGAGGACCCAAGTTCAAACCCCAGCACCACATACACAACAAAGTTTCTGAGGAGTGAAAGTCATATGAAAAACTAAATAAAGATTGCTTCTCTCTAAAATAAAAAAAAAGTTTAAAAAAATTAAAAAAATAATTGGTTTAGAGGTAGATAGAATTATAAAGTGAGATGAATGAGCTGAGAGAAACTATAATGCATTTGCAAATTTTAAACTCCACTGGGATCCATGAAGAGCAAAATATATGGTGTGGAAAGTTAAATTAGTGCTGTGATCTAAATAAGTATTGTTCACGAAGAAGACACCAAAGCAAACAACAGAAACAGTAATCAGAGACACAAAGAAAAAAATAACTTTGATTTGGGGGGAGGAAAAAACCACTAGCTGCTTTCGTATATTCAAAGGGCTCCTTCTGCATTAGTTGAAATTTAGTGGAGAGAATAAATATGTATATATCCTGATGAAAGTTTTAAATTTTAAGAGCGAAGAAAGTACAAACAACCAATCAGAAGCAAGGCAGGGAGGATATTTAGAATCATCTGTCAGGGTACCCTTCTGTGATCTCAGATAGTCGAGATGTAGCTCAGTGGAAGAGTATTACTGGGTTCGTTCTTCAGTAGCGCACGCGCGCACACACACACACGGGAAGAACACAGGCACTGTGTGTGTGTGTGTGCATGCGCGTGCCTGTGCAAGACAGAAATTAGGATGATTTTAAACTTTTCTACAACATTGCCAGAAGATAATGTAGTGGAGCAAGGCTAAAAGTTTGAAGAGAAGATAATAACCAAGAATTAAATAATCACAAACTTAGAGGCAGAGAAATGGGCGCTAGCACACTGCCTTTAGTAGATGCTCACTTAGAGTGCTCAGGCTGAAGAGTCCCGTGAGCCAGCGTCTTCTCATTGTTGAAGGCCGCCTGTCCCTGAAATCTTCCTAATATCATCTGTAAGTTTTTCTTAAGAAAATGGTGCAAGACCCCATCCTTAAAAAAATTTAATTGAAAGAAGAATGGAGAAGTTATGGTATGAAAACAAATGATGTTGAATTGAAATAATTTCAACACCAATTTGAATCCAAATAATTATAAACTTGATTACAAATCGGAATTTAAAGCAATACAACTCTTCAGCCCGAGCACTCCCACTCAAGTGAGTTCCTACTAAAGGCAGGGTGCAAGCTCCACCTTCTCTGCATCTTTAGAGAGTACCCTCTGTTGCCTTCAGAAATTGTGATTATTTAATTCTTGGTTATTATTTAATTCTTGAAAGAGAAGATATATAATGCAAAGAAAAACAACTTTAGTTATTTAATAGCAATACAACATTAACAAATCTGGATCCAGATTAGTTCGTAGAATCTGAGAAGTGGGTGATGGGTGTGCAAAGGGGAACATTAGGAGGACGTAAAAGTCCAGCCTCCAGTGTT
>PVKS010042568.1:0-15360 GCA_004027875.1 Aplodontia rufa | reverse complement strand
TGTGTGTGTGTGTGTGTGTGTGTGTGTGTGTGTGCATGTGCAAAATTTAATAAAATTACATTTAAAAGAGTTTAGAAAGGAAAAGAAATATACATATTTATAATATTTTATGATTTCATAATTACCTTTACCACATTTCTTTTTAAATTTTGTTTCATCTGGATTTAAATTGCTATTTGAGGTCTGTTTCAACCGAAGAATAATGAAAAGAATTTCCTTTATCTTTTCTTAGAGTACGCTGGTAACACGTTTTCTAAATTTTTGTTTATCTAGGAATGATTCCATCTTTCCTTCATTTTTGAAAAATCTTTTTAATGGATATAGACATGATTTTTTCTTTCAATATATTATCTGTGTCTTCTAACCTCTGTCACTTCTGATGAGAAATCAGCTGCTGGTTTTTCTGGGAATTCCTTATGATGAGTTTTTGCTTTTTTGTTGCATTTTATCTTGTTTCTTGCTGTTTTCAAAATGTCTTCCAGTATTTTAGCATTTTAACATGACGTGACTGTGAATTTTCTTTTGTTTATTCTACTTGCAGCTTGTTGGAAGAATTTCAGGATATGTAGACTGGAGTTCCATAAACTTGGGGAGTTTTCAGCCATTATTTGTTGGAATATGTTTTCATTTCCATTCTTCTGTTATTTCTATTATGCACATATCAGGGCAATAAATATTGTTCCACGTTTCTCTGAGGCTATTTTTTTTAAATATTTTTTTTTTAAGAGAGAGGGACAGTGAGAGAGACAGAGAAAGAGAGAAACAACTTTATTTAGTTTTTCACATGGCCTTAGTTGCTCCAACACTTAGTTGTGTACGTGGTGCTGGGGTTTGAACCCGGGTCCTCGTGCTTGCCAGGCAAGCGCTGAAACCACTGAGCCACCGCTCCATCCCCTCTCTGAGGCTATTTTTATTTTTCTTCATTCTATCTTCCCCCTCTGTTCTTTGGGTTGCGTAATCTCTATTCATCTCTGTTCACACATACTAATTCAAATACACTTTTAAGTCCCTCTACTAAATTTTTCATTTCTGTAATGGTAACTTTCAACTACAGAATATCTATTTGCTTTTTAAAAATAATTTGGTCTTTTTTATGATATTCCTTACATAATGTGAATTATCACCAAACCTTCTTTTACCTCTATAATTCTGACTTTCTTTAGTTCTTTGAAAATGTTCATAGTGGCTACTTAGAACTCTTCATTAGATCTGACACATGATCCCTCTCACCTGTAATTTGTTTAGCCTGCTTTTTTCTGGTATGGATCATACTTTCCTATTCATTTATTTTTTTCTTGCTTGGATGTCTTTCAGCTTTTTATTAGAAACTGAACAATCTAAATAATAAAATATGGCAACTCTAATTATTGTCTCCTGTCTCATGGATGTGGCATCTTTGTTTGCTTGTTTAGTGACTTTCTAACTTACTGTAATGAAATATATTTCTTCCAACAATGTGAGCCATCTCTCTTCTCCTTTGGAGGTATAGTCTTGGGTACTTCTACAAGTATCTGGAAACAGCGCAGCAATGGCTGGGCTTGCTTTGACTGTCTCTCTCCCAGACTTCATCTTGCTATTAAGCTCTACTAGCTGACAACTACTTGTACTTTTATTTTAAACAATGCCCTGAGGCATAATTTACTTCACAGAAGATCCCTTCATTTCTAAACTCACGAAGGGACAGTTCCCTAGGGAAGTGTTTGAGAGTTGTTATTATTCCTGGAGGGCTCCTACCAGCTGAATTTCCCCCCAATTCCCTTTAACAACTAGCTGCCTATAGTCTAGTCAATATCTCCAATGAATTTACCAAATTTACCAATATTTCCCCCATTTGCTTTGCATAGCCACCTTCACTGTTTTGAGATCACCCTTAGAGTTGAAGTTCACATTCATTTGTACATGAAGTCTGTACTTTCCCAAGAGATTCAGAACACTTTTTATAGCCTACTTCTCCTTTCTACTCCCAGGAAAAATCTCCATGCTGTGGCTCTGAAATACATTTCTAAGTGGTATCTTATGTGTTAGTTCATTTTTCATTAGTATAATGAAATAGCTAGGCAGGTTAACTTTATATATAAAAGAGGTTTATTTTGGCTCATGGTTGTAGAGGTACGAAGTTGAGGGGACACATCTGATGAGGGTCTTGTTGACAGTGTCCTGGGGCAACGAAGAACCTCAAAAGACAACACAAGAAGTGTGTGTATCTGTGTCTGTCCAGTCTTGCTGCCTCTTTTAAAGCCTGCAAGATTCAGTCATGAAAACTCCATCTTAAGACATTGTCTAATCCTAATCAACCTTCCAAAGACCCCACTTATAAACATCATAGTCAGATTGATATTCTATCCTCTTACTATCTCACAATGGGGATTAAATTTAAGCACAGGAAACCTTGGGGGACAGTAGAACCATAACCAAACCAAATCACCCTGTTTTAGGTAGGGATTTGGGGAACAGAAGTAGGTAGTAGTCTGGGTCTTCTTCACGTACCTCTGTGGTTATAAAACCTTCCCCTTGTTTGTCATGACAAGGGTGATTAGGACCACAACATTCTCAATGACACCTTGCCCAAGGTAGAGTTTCTAACCTACCACTTAATACTTGATGGAAGAAAGCAAGTCCCTGCCTCTATGCTATAGTTGCCCTGCTCCTGTGCGTAGATAGCCCTGCAACTACAGCTTGGGGGAGACCGTGCACTTTGTTCTTAATTGTACTAGTCTGCAGTGAATTTCCCATCCTGGTCAACTGTGAGCTTTGAGGGAGCAAACATACCATGGTTTATATGCCACTGACCCCCTTATGGAATTCAGCACATTTTTTAAAAAATATAAATTTGGTTCATTTCCTTTGCTCTAAAGACATTTTTAAGAGACTTTATATTTTTTTAAATGATTTTTCATCAGTTTTCTAGGGACTGTGTTTGAGGAGTGTCCCATATTGTTTTGCCCCAAGTCTAAGCAAACAAGCAAACAAACAAACAACACACAAAACGATAGTAAATCAAACAAAAACAAACAAACAAACAAAAGTGACCTATGTGTTAAAAAAAGCTAAATCTTGAGAGGTAGCAATTGTCTCTGGGATTTGAAGGTTCTATTGCTCTTGGACCCACTGAAGCTCTGGAGACAGGTTGGTGGAGGAAAATGGTCTTATACAAAGATGACCCGGAGGAAGAGGAGAACTTTCCTATCTCAAATTTTCATCTTTTCAAGGTCTCAGGGAATGCAAACACTTTTTATAAGAAAAGGTGGGAGCTTGAAGTGAGATAACAATAGGATATACACATATGTGGATTCAGCTATCCTGTGCTGGGCTGAAGTAAGTTTCAGTTCATTCCCTTGGTGCTGGACCAGACCAGAAGGCAGTGACTCAGTTTCTATTCTCAGCAGGAAGAGCTTCCAATGCAGAACAGCAGTTAGCAGGAAGTTGCTTTGAATTTTAAAAGGGCTCTCTTATACAAGGAATTCAATAATTAGATGGGAAAAATATTAAATTATTTTTAATTACCTCCAGGTATCATTTACAGAATAACCAAGGCTATAAAATTTCCAAATTTCTTGGCATACTCTATTACCATATTACTTTACATTGCATTGAGACAGTTTAGGGTTTCTTTTAAAGTTTTGAGGAAAATACTGTAAAATACTGAATGGAAAGGAAACACTACTGAGAATATAGCTCAGTGCTAGAGTACATGGCTGTTATCCCCAGGAGTTAAAAAAAAAAAAAAAAAAGAAGAAGCATCTGGAAATATATACAATGGAACTGAACTAGAAGATGGTGATTTATTAACTTAGAAAATGTGGACAATTATTGAGTGTGAATATAATTTACTTAAATTAAGGTTAATATAATACATGAAGTGCCAACCATTGGATTTTTCTTCTTTTTTCTTTTTTTGTACAAGGGATTGAACCTAGAGGCTCTTAACCAGTGAACCACATCCCCATCCCTTTTTGTTTTTTATTTTGAGATAGGGTCTTGCCAAGTTTTTAAAGTATCACTAGGTTGCTGAGGCTGTCTTTGAACTTGTAATCTTCCTGCCTCAGCCTCCTGTGCTGCCAGGATTATAGGGTTACAGGTGCGTGCCACCACACCTGGTTACCATTGAATTCCTTATATCTGTGAAAAGTGCATTCCAACTTTAGTTCCAAGCTTTCCATAGGCCAAATTTAAAAATTAAATAATTTTGCAAAATGATCATTGCTCATTATATTAAAAGTGATTATTTGTAGGTATGCTAAGAAAAATGAAATATGATTCATTGGCAGAGCATTCTCTGTCATTCATGATCATCCAAAAATGTTAGATATTAGCTCTCCAATTGTACCTTGTTTCTTCTATCAGGAAAGAAATTTTAATGAGTTTTTACTTGGAGCTCCTGGAATAGATAAATGTCATTTTGTTCCAGATGATGAGAAAAGATGTATATTTTTATTTTTAAAATTACCCCAAAATTAGTTCCTGGAAGTTTTCTATCTTTTATACTTGAAATTCACAATGTATTGGTCATTTAGGCCTGAGATACCTGTAATTTACTGCAACTGTGAAAGTAAGAAAAGAGAAAGAAGAATAAAAGCATTGACCTTGGCATAATTATTATTTTGCTGCAGTTTTACACACATACACACACACACACACACACACACACACACATATATATATTTCATGTGTGCATGCACATGTATATATACATATTTGCATCTGGTTGTGTGTGTGTGTGTGCGCGCATGCACATGTACACAACATGAAAGAAAGTTAGGACAAATAGTATCATACTGACACTCTTGGTCCTGTCAAACACCATCATTAGTTCTGACTCATTAAGATTAATATTTTCTTCAATTCAGAAGGAATAAAATACTGTTGAAGATTAGGCTAGTTTTTCCTTGAAATTTAGGTTCTCTAAAAATATATACTGATTATTCACTCTCTATTCTGTGTATGCAATTTATTTAGTCTATTTAGATTATTGGCTAATTATTAATGGAAAGGTTAGATTAAACACAAAAATATTTAATGCAAGGTTCCTATAATTATTCATGTATATAAGAATTGGTCTAAGATATGGAATGGAAAGACAATACTGTAGAAATGAATAAATAATCAACACTTAGGACTGAATACAGAGAATTACACAAAAAAGTTAACCAGTTAAAAGAATTTTGCTGGGCAGAAATAGTGGTATAAGCAGAATTATGGAAGTTTAACTGAAGTTTCCCAGGGAGATTGCAAATTAATGTGATACAGAGAATATTATAAGTGGTGGTACAATCCATCGGATATATTCACTTTGCTATTTGTGTTCAAACTTCAAATACTGGTCAAACTTCAGATAAATATTTCTCATAAACTTAAAAATATTTGAGGAGATGCTAGTGATTAGTAACCTGAGTATGTGTGTGTGTGTGTGTGTGTGTGTGTGTGTGTGTGTTTGTGTGTGTATGTATTTCATAAGACAATCATTCATACTGTCTTATGAAAGTGGCTCGGGTTCTGAAAGTTAAAACTGCTTTTTATAGTTCAGAGTTCAAAAACTGATATGAAATTAATAAGAGAATCCCCTTTATGTGGAGACTAACAATTCAAGTATTATACATCGAAATTACGTCATTTGAAACTTAATGTGAATTGCAATTTTGGCTTTCCAAACCTGAGCCACTTTGAGGTTTTAACTGAGTAATTTTGTTGAAGGTGTATAATACTTGAAGTGTCAGTTTCTGCATCTAAAATATGGGGATTCCACCATGAACTTCATGTCAATTTTTGAGGATTGAATGAGATGAGTATGTGAAGTATTTTTGCCTCACATAAACACTTGATGCTCTTGATGTTGACAAGCATAGGAAAGGCATAGAATGACCTTGAATAGTCCAGCGTGTGAGCATTTTTATTTTCTTCTTCTAAACTATATATAATCTGTAAATAAAGTGTTAAGTACTTGAGTTTTAGTTACCTTAGGAACAAAGTGAGGTGAAATAATTTCCTTGAGATCTTGGAAGTAGTAGGAGGCAATGATAGGACACCAAAGTTTATTTTTTGCAAACCCTACTTGTTTTTCTTTCCAGGAGCTGCTATGAAGCTCATGGTCAGGTTAGAAAGGTGATAAAAACTCTGAAGTACAGAATCATGCTGTATTTTAAATGTAAACTTGGCAGAGTATTGTTGAGGAGATAAAGCACAAAATGTTAGTTACTTGTATTAGAGATATGCAATTTATTTATATCAGATTTATTATATTATATGTTTCCTCTCTGAGGGAAGAATAAGTCAATTCATAAGACATCGAAAGGAACAGGATGTAAGACTTGGAACATTTGATGATATCACTTTGATTTTCAGGAACTGAGGTTCTGATCCATTCTTAAAGTGATAGGATTCCATGGAAGAGTTTTCAGTACAAATTAGAACCTAGACGAGTAGTCATGAATTAAATCATGAGTTATAACCAGTAGGGTTAACCAACTGTAAAATTGTGGCAAGGAATTATTTGGCATGTACTTTAGAGGCTACTTCCATATTGAACAAAAAATATTGAGTATTTAAAAATTTTAGATATCTGAACTTAATCAATTGTGAAAAGAAATAGTTTGATACATCAAGTGCAAGTCTGTTGGTTCACATTGAAGAGCCAAGCATTTTTCCCTCTCAACTTGCTTATAAATATTCAGTGCCACAGAAACACAAATAATTGGCCATCTCTAAAGCATCCTGTATAATTTACAACAGATCAAAAATTATAACATGGTACAGAGTCAAATTACATTGCATCTATTACTAGTAAAAAAAAAAATAACATGGCCCAAGTCAGCAATGTATTAATGGAACAGATCTCTGAATGTGTTCATAATCATGTGTATATGTATGTGTATGCATGCATGTTTATATACATGTAATTTTTTGAATCAAAAGGCTTAAGGATTACATACTGAGTTTTCTAGTATGAGTATTGACCTGAAAAGATCAGAAGAAAGGTCTATTTACACTGATTACATTCTTTACAAATATGATGATATTAAAATAACTTGGTTTGATCTTACCCCAAAATATCCCAAAGTAATTTTAATGAAATAAAAAATAATAAAATATACAATTCTTCTTCTTTAAATTTATCCCTTTGATGATTGTTAAGGACTCTTTTCAATAAGTGATTTGGGTCTGGCCATATGCTGGGTTTTCAGTGTTCATCTCTAATATATGTATAGCCACATAAAGAAGTAAAGCTCATAATGGGTTGTGTTCTGCCTAAGAAAAAGATAAATCTTTGTTGCACACAACATTTTTCTATTAAATAATGGGTTTTGCCAATAAAGTGAAGCTTGAAACCTCTTTTAGGTTCGTTCAGATATGGTCTTTGTCAAGAGAAACTCCATCAAATGGTGTTTGAAATAATCTCTTATGGGTTTTTATTTTTTATTTTATTTTTAATTATCTAAGTAGACAAACACTTGCCATGTTTCCTTACGGAGTGGTCAGGCTCCATCATCACCATGTTGAAACCATCCTAATTAAGGGAAATGGAAATAGACCCAGACAGGGCAAGTTGAGTTGCACGTTAAATTTAATACCATCCATGCTGATGTTATCTTTTCCTTCCCATAGGGAACCACAGTCAGATATCACGAGTACCTGTTGCTATTAAAGTGCTGGATGTCAATGACAACGCCCCTGAATTCGCATCCGAATATGAGGCATTTTTATGTGAAAATGGAAAACCCGGCCAAGTAAATATCTCCATGTTGTTAATGCTGAATATGTTTGTATACAACTGTCTCATATTTAATTAACCTGCATTATAGTGTGCATTTGCATCATTTATGATCTGCGAAGTCACAGGCAAGAAACACATCCAAATGGGAACAGAAAGGGGATATTTTTTCTTCCTGAGATGTTAATTCTCTTCCTACTTAGACCAAATTGGCTCCTAAAAGTGGAACAACCTGCTGTGCCATGAACCCAGAGCCAAATTACTGTCTTAAAATATACTGGGGTATGGATAATAGCTGGGCTTTTCTTAGAGTCATGAAGTCTTTTTCTCAACCTTCAAATGAGACAAGCCAGCGAAAAGCTCATGGGGAGGCAACTTTTATTTTATATCAAAATAATAAACAATCATGGACCCCAAGAACAGTGGAGGTTATAGGGAGCAAAGACTGAAGTCTGTACAAATGTAGATATTCTTAACTCAGCATAAGGCAAGCAACAGTTGTCAGAGATGCACGTGAAGTACTTAGTAGTTATATGTTGATGGAACCTTTTTTTTTTTACCTGCCTCATGTAGCTTAGATAGGAACAATGAAGACAGAAAGAAAGATAGATGAAAAGTTGGAAAGATAAGAAGGAAAGAAGGAGGGAGGGACGGAAGGAGGAAATACTGAAGAAGCAAGGGAAAAAGGAGGGAAACGGAGGGAGGAAAGGATGAAGAGTTTAAATAAGCAAGAAAAATAAAAACAAAAATCTGCTATACTTTGAATGTCAAATGGAAATAGCCTATGTAAAGTTCTATGTAATAGATTTATTTAACAAGGTGCCAAAGTACTGTATGTTTAAGAAATTTATCATTTTTCAACTTCCTAATTTATTTCTGGATGGTGACATTTTAATTTAAATAAACAGCAGCTGACAGCATGACACTGGAGTTGTTAATCCAACTATTCTTGTGCCTCATGTGGGTGTTAGGAATTAAACTTACTATTTGCCAAGCAGCTTACCTGACAAAAGTCAGATTTTTTTTCTCCTAAAGAAAGGAATAGCACTGTAGCTCTGTCCTTTAGAAATTATTGCAAAGGATGAGTGTGTTACATGCCCATAAAACAATGGGCATTTTTCCCTAGACCTCTCTCATGTATCTGAAAGACTAGTATTGTGTCTATCACCAAAATATGACACCCTCCCCACACAATAAAGCTAAAGTCCTAATAATAAAACTGATTATTTTATAAACATCTAGACATTGTGTCCTTGTCAGAACATTCAATTTAGCAATCATACACTTTTATTTTCATAATATTGTAATAATTTCTTGGCTTTACCATGTGGACTCGCCCTTTATCAATCATATCTTTTGAGCATCTGCATTTGTGATTCTTTGAGGATGGATGGAGTGATGTGTGCATGATAAGTGTGTGTTTATGTGTATGTGCACACCTATATCAGCAAATCTCATCTAGCTATGTTGGTGGAATAGATTGGCAGAGAGAGTTTAATCAAAATATAGTAGATCAGTTTCAAGGATATGGTTGTTTTGTGGACCATAAAATTGCTGGGATCATGTAGCCAATCACAGATATAAGCTAAATATTTGCTATTACACAAAATCTTCACCGTACTTTATAATTTAAATACAACTTCATTGTTTATGCGAAACTCATCATGCAAGTTCAGAGAGTCAATGACATTGACATTTCAAAACTGAGCATTAGCCTCACGTATGATATTGACACCCATGTTTCTTTGGATCTCTAGGCATCTGGAGATTTGCCCCATGGATTTTGAATATTTCCAAGGTTTTAATGATTTCTCAGCAGTTCTTATCTTCAAAGAAAAAAATGCATTGTTTCCTTATCGTTTCTTTGCAAGATCAAAATAAAAGAAGTTGCTTGTTTGTTTTATGATTTTTGCAAATTGAAAGGTTCATTCCATGAAGAAATGCTTGTGCTGTGTGTCCACTGCCCCGTGATATCCCCTGATGAATCTGCTTAGTCATGTTTAGTAAGGTTGTTAGTTACATGAAGGGATCAGATCTTTGACTGCTTAGCATCATTCACGGACCTATGACTGACAGGTTGAGGCATACACAATCATTTAGACAACTTTCCTCCATTATCTGAAGTCTTTGTGTCAGCCGGAGCTCATATTTGATTCCTTAAATCATTCCAAGTTCACTTCCAATGCTTAAGTATCCAGTTTTTATTTTTAGCAATTTTGAATATTTCTGTTTGTTATCCACACCAAGTAGTATTCATTTGTAAAAGTTAGTCATAGATAGACTTTTTAATCCTCTCTCATTATAATGCCACATGAAGTGCTGACTCACTTAGGAATTAGAATATTTTATCTTAAATGATCACACTACCAGGGAAAATAATGTCAAAAACTGACTTAGCACTAAACATGTAGTTATCTTCATATTTTCAGCAATTAATGACTGCCTCAAAATAGCCTCAGAAAAGGAGTGCAGGTGACATTCAAATGTCTTATTTGTCTGGAAGGTATGGGTTTAAGGCTAAATCTGAAAGAAATTAGCTTCATGAGAAATGGTACAGCTGGAGATCCATAGCAATAAGCAAGGACCAACCATCAAAAAAATCCCAGTTTATATCAACTGTGTGGCTCAAGGGCCTATGTAAAACATCTCAGAAAGTGAAAACTAGCATCAACAAAAACACAGAGAATCTTTTGCAAATTTGGCTTTTCCACAGAAATCGACTAATCTAAACACAATGAGAATTTAAAGCAAGGAAAAAGAACCTCCCCTCTTGTCTCATGTGGGCATTGATCTCCCCCTCATGAGGTATTTGTGTGAAAAAGAAGTGTAGGTTCACTTTGAAAGTACAGTTGGAAATCAGACCCACCCAACTACCTTGTCATGATTCTGAATCAAAGGTAACATCCCTTGAATTTTCTCCCTAAAGCGAGTAATATCACTGCCAGTGGGAGAATGAGGTCACAGTTCACAACACAAAATCAATCTGAATCCCTCTTAATTTAAATCCTTTTAAATAATCCTTTGGTTAGATAATTAAGTGTTATCTTAGTATTTTCTGATAGCCAGATCCTTCTATTTATAAACGATGTGCAGTAGTTTCAGATAACTTAAGTCAAAAATAGCAGATGGTATATATCTGTGTACTTTGATTAAATGATTGGTTTGTTGTGCATCTACAAATTACTTACCTCTAGTTTAATACAGTGAATTAAAAAGACACTGTCCACTATTTCCATTGCAGAAATGGGAGTGTTTATTGCAGATTCCGAATTTGGAAATCAAAACATGTCTGCCAGAGGTCATGTGTCTGATATGGTAGTATGTCTTAACCATAGGTATTCACTGAGTATTAAGTATGTGCCTGGACTTGGGTAGGCACTGGGAATTTAGTGGTATGCAGCACATAAAAAAAACTTTTTTTTAATCATCGTAGAGTTTTCTCCCAGGATAATAAGTGTTTACATTTAAATTGATATACTTGCAAGGAAAATGCCTCATATCCTCTGACCAGAAAGGAGGCTGAGGGATTGTGAGGCAATGGATCTATCGCAATGAAAAGGACAAGTTCCATCAGGGACAGAAAACTTCTATTAATACTTGTGATAAAAGAGATTCTCTCTGAAGAGAATGGTAATCTGGCTGGATGGTTGCAGAAATAGTTAACGAATATTGAAAAATGGGTATGTTTCATCAAGATGATTGACACCATGATTTTCAGAACCAAACATGAAAGAACAACACAGAATGTGTGACCAGTGCTGACTGCAGGATCTCCCAGAGCTCTGTTCTACATTTCATCTCCTTAACAGAATTTACTAGGATTTTACTTCAGATACTAATGTCTTGCTTACCATACATAGAATTAGGGTGACTTTCTCCAAGTGACTCATCAGGATGGGTACTAAATACTGTCTCGCTAGGTGTGAGTCAAGGTCTCTCATTTAGTCTCACAGAATATCCACTGTTTGAGAGTTAGTTAAGTGACGGACAGCTTGAGCTCATCTTGCTTCCAGGAAAAAGTTACCCTTTTTAATATAAATAGATCTAGTGAAGTATAATTTGGGTTTGATCACCATCCATATTAGCTGAGATCAGTTGTTTCATAAAAAAAGAAGCTAAGCCCATCAAAAATCCTTTGGTTTACCTTTTTGAATCTCATCTTTTTATTTCTGACCAGCACTGTAACAATATAAAGTATGTTTATTATGGGAATATTACAGTAAAAGATATGGATATATATTTTTTCACCCATATGATAAATGTCCTGCCAATATTTGACACATAAAAGATATTCATGAAATTTTAAAATTTCAGTAATGAATGACACATATTTTAAGAATTAACTTCTTAACCATTACCATGGAAAGAAGTGTTTTACTCACACATGGGACACATGCTAACCTCTTTGGATTAAAATTGTCCACTTATTTATTGAAAAATATTATGCATCTACAAGATGCTAATCATTGAAATATGATCTCAGGAAAATATAAAAGGGTAAAAATGTATTCTTATGAAGCTTAATGAGAAATATAGATTAAAAAGAGGGTAAAATGAATAAATAATATGATTTAAAAATTTGAAAACTGGGTTGAAATAAACATTGAAGCAACTAGGCAGAGAAGAACAAATAAGATTCATATTTTCAGAGAAAGTTACTTTTAAGTAGATGTCATTTAAATTGTAATGGGAATAAATGCAAAAGGACCAGGTGTGGAAGGTGACTTCTAGCCAACAGCACCCTGAAGGCCCTGAAGCAAAAAAGACCTCTATATATTTTAAGAATTGAAAATTTCTCTGGCTAGTTTGCAAATAAGTACGAAGGAAACTGGAAGAAAGAATTTCATGTCCAAATAAAATCTATGTACTCCCATGCTCACATTCACACACACACAAATATGCAATAGAGAAAGAGCCTTTAGGAGGCTGTAACTAAAAGATAATGGTAGCTTGATCTAAGGCGGTGGCAATGGAGACAGGGAAATAATGGAGGAAAATGCATGCCTATATAAAGAGAAGAAAACATACAAAATGAATAATCCACATCCACTTTTCTGGGAGTTTGGTGTTGGCAACCACATTTCATGAATATGAAAACTGAGCTGAGAAAAATGAGCACAGGTTTCAACTAAGTCCACCAAAAGTGACAGAGATGTGTTTAAAAGACAGCTTTTAAAGGTTTCACAGTCCTTGCACTTTCTAGGGTCTCATAAAGCTTCTCAAGAAAGCAGAACATTGAAATCCTCTTGCCTACTTAACACACCTTAGAAAAAAGAGCCATGATTCTGGTCCACAGCAAGAATTTGTTCAAAAGAAAGCATCAACCTCTATGACCACTAATATACTTTACTCAAAAGCAATACATGAAATCTTAAATGAAAAGAAATAAATTTAATAAGAAAAGTAAAGATAATTATCCCTTGATAAATACCAGCAATGAGTGGGTATGTGACTTTATTTATTTCCAGTTTCTGAGTCCTTTTCTATAAATGTGAAATAAGAAAATGAAATTACAGCATTTTATAACACTCATGAAACAGTAAATATAGGAGCTTTAATTTTAACTTTCCTGCCAGCAGGCATATTTCATGATCTATCTACATACACAAGAGGAAAACAGGATTGATTTGAAAACAGATGAAATTCATGGCCTCAATGAAATGCGTAGAATACTATTTTCACTTTATTTTGGGTGGAGTAAGGAGATGTGAATTAATGGAATGCATAAAACAATATAAGAAGAAACCATATGTACCAAAACATTTCAAGAGAATCATTAACAAAAGAATGGCATTTACAGCACAGTTTTGACAGACGGGCAAAACATAAGTAAAAAATATATATAATTGAATGGTTTGTAGTTAGAACATCTAAATGTGAGTCACACCTTCATCATTTACCAGTTTTGTGACCCCGAGATTCACTAGAGTGTTAAAATATGTGTTCAGCTTTCATCTTCGGAATCATAATAGACATGAGCATTAATATGTAGATTTTCATATGTTTATAAGACCACTGCGTACTTGTAGTTATCAGTAGTTATCAGTTGAGTATCTCTAATTGAAACATTTAAGATCCTAATTGGTCTGAAATCCAAAACTTTTGGAGCACCAGCATGATGCTACAAATGGCAAATTCCATACCTGGCCTCAGGTGACAGGTAAACTAAAAACATTCTTTAAAATTACCTTCAGGTTGTGAGTGTAAGGTATATACAAAACATAAATGAATTTCACATTTAATCTTGGGTCCCTATCTCAAGATATCTCATTATATGCATGCAAATATTCCAAAATTTATATGTAAAAAAAAAAACCCTGCAATCTCAAATGCTTTTTTGTCCCCAAGCATTTTGAATAAGGGACACTCAATCTGTATTATTTTAATTAGTCTCATGGTCTTAAAGAAAAATATATTTTATTAGTATTTATATTTATTATGTTTTATTGTTATCATTATATCTTTATGAGTTTCTTTGGAGCAACACACTATAAATGGTTCCTAAATGGATCAATATATAATAAAGGACAAAGGGAATTGGAATAATTCTTCCTCTGTTTACAAGTGATTGGCCAAGGAAAGAAAGGATTCATACTTTATTGTTTTTTTTTCTCCCATATGATTCTGTGGGGGCTTTTTTTTTCAAATCCACTGTAACAATATGTAGGAATATATTCTTTCTAAATATTTTTAGATGTCTGCTTGTATTCTGTGGTGTGTGGTCCTAACCTATCTGAGATTGATGATCCACAGATCAAAAGGTAAAAGATGGTGTAAAGACTCTTAAGGGTGTACAGAGTGATACATTTATGTTTTATTGTTAAACTCTAAATTACTAAAAAATAATTTAGGATGGGGAACTGACACCTGGGTTTGCTTACTTCATGCAATGATAAGGGGTTTAATTTGGAAGAAAGTCTTTCTCTAAATAGCAAGATGTTGGAGACCTGGGATTTGTGTGAAGCACATAAACTAGGTGGAATCTTCTACTGGAGAAGCTGACATTATTGGAAAGGCAGAGAAATTAATGGTAACAATACTGTTACCACCAAGCCAAATAGACACATCGCCTTCACACAGAGGTTTAAAAGCTTTCCAGACCTTTGGGACTCAGGTGGAGTGTTAGAGGACAGTTTCTAAAAAGTCAGTTTCTGAGAAAATAATTTCACTGAATCATATCAATCTTTGGTGTGGTTTTCGAATGTGGTGTGTATGTGTGTATATGTGTGTTTGTGTGTGTGTATTATCTAATAAGGTTAGAAAACACTGAATTGAACAGCATTATCTTGTTTGTTTTGTTTATATGTAAGTTTCTCTTGCATCTAAAGATACACATGAATCTCCAACTGGGTAATATGGTATTTGGCCTTTGCCAAACATAATTAATTATAAAATCTTTGAATTTTCCATAAGAAGAAGTACAAAATTAATTGTGAAGTGGATCCAACTGGAAAAATCTTATTCTAGGAGAATAAACATTAGGACCCATTTTTAGTTTAGGGAGTAAAATTTATAGATATCATATGATGGCATCAGAAGACATCCCATGAAATCATAAAGTGGGAGAGGGGGAAGGGAATTGAGATTTCCACATTATGCTGAAAAATATGGATTTCATCCTACTAATGAAAGTTAGCTATTGGGGGAAGAGTAAG
>PVKS010042567.1:0-15404 GCA_004027875.1 Aplodontia rufa | reverse complement strand
CAGAGAGATGGAATGCTGGTGACTTTAAAGATGTAGGCAAGAGCCACAAGCCAAGGAGTGTGGGGAGACCATAGAAGCTAGCTACAACTTCCAGAAGGGATCATAGCCTTGTCAGCGTTTTGATTTTAGACCACTAAGACTTATGTCAAATGTCCATCCTACAGAACTGTGAGACGGTAGCTTTGTGTTACCTTAAGCCACTAAATCTGTTGATTTGTTACAGCAGCAGTGCAAAGCTAATACGGTCCACTCCCGGATTAACATAGTCAGATCAGCTTTTGTTATTTTGTGTTCTACTTTAGGGACAGAGCATAGCCTTAGAGGTCTTCTTACAACACGATTGTAATCCACCTCAAAAGAGGCCTTAAATATCACAGAGGCATCATATTTAGAAGGTTCGTACATATTATGATTTCCAAAAGGTCTGGGTTTGGAACCTTCCTATCATATCTCCCCAGTTCCCAGATAGGAAGACTGTAGATGTCTTTGCTGGCTGGAACAGCAATGTCCTTTGTCCTTCAGTTCTCACACAGAAGGCTATGAAGGCCCTGTGCTGACTTGCATGTACCACGGTAAGTGACAGTTCTTGCCGTGAATGACAGTCTGCCAGCATGCTCTTCCAGTTTTTAATCTGCCTTGCTTGAAGACATGAGCATTGGATCTCAGGTATCCAACTTGCAACCATCAGAGAAGGACTAAGACATTGGCCCTGATAGCACTGAGTCCCTGATCTACTCCCAGGTTCCTTCTTAAGAGAGAAAGATGAACATTTATTTGTTTAAGTGACTGATAGTCATTTGTTCCAGAATGTGCACAAAAGCATTCCGTACAGATAGAATCTCCATGCATCCTTCCTCATACTCTACCTGCGTTCTCTTCTCTAGGCTAATCTTCCCCACCCTTAGTCACCTCCTCCATTTGCTGGGTGACCCCGGGAATCTCCTCTTCTCAACCCCTCCTGCACCATCTGAGCCAATCACATGGGTCTTTATGTTGTGTATTCCTCTGACTATCTCCTGGGTATCTGCTCGGGCTATTCAGTAGGGTAGCACAGTCCAGAACTTTCTATGAGAAGGAAAACGTCTTTATCTGTACCGTCCAATATGGTGGCCAGTAGCTCCATGTGGCCATTGGGCACCTGAAATACGGCTAGAGCAACATGAATTTTTTTTTAAAAGAGAGAATCCATTTTCAGTTTAGTTTTTCAAGCGGCTTTTGTTGCTCCAACATTTTGTTGTGTACATGGTGCTGGGGTTTGAACCATGTCCTCGCTCACGCCACACACGTGTCATCGCTGCCGAGTCACCGCTCCAGCCCTGCAACATGAATTTTTATTTCATTTAAAATAACCACATTTGGTAAGTGGCTGCTACATTAGCCAGCACAGCGCTAGACTATGAGTTCCTTTAAAGAAAACAGGAATGACTGATAAATTCTTTGACTGGAGCACTAGGTGCACAACAAGACTTCAATGACCTTTCGTTATTCCAGTAGCCCATGGTGGTCACTGCCAATCTTTAAGCCTATAGGAAATTGACAGGGGATCTGAACAAAACAGGTTTTCTGACTGTAACAATACAGATATTGTGTGGCGTGGGGGACCGCAGCAAGCTGTCTCAAGTGGGGCAGAAGCTGTTCAGCCCCAGGTGATGTCTTGTTCAAGGGAGACTCAGTGTTGCCAAACACAGAGTGAAATTGTCGAAATTGACCAAATCATGCTATAAGCATGTATGAATGTATCTCAAAGAATTCTACTTTTATGCATAACTATCATGCACCGGTTAAACCCAGGCTTGGGTGAAAGGTCAAGTTCATGTACTAGACTCACCAAAGTTGAAGCAGCACATAATCTAGGGGAACCATAGCTATGTTAGGGGGTGCGGTAGGAGGGGAGAGGGAGGGATGCTGGGGAGGGATCTACTGGGGTAATCAACAATGTAGATTACTCTTTACTTCCCTGAGAAACCAAATAATACTTATGCAATCATTTAATTCTGGAAAATGCACAATCATATATATATATATATGACATTTAAATCCATTATAGGGAAACATAGAAGAGTCAAGAGAGTGGGGTGTGGGTGATGTGGGGGTGATTCTGGATTAGGATCAGGGTCATGTTATTACTACATATGCATATATGATTGTACAACAACATAACTCCTCAATAAAATTATAAAAAATAAATAGAAGAACAATAAAGTAAAGGAAAGTGATAATGTGAACGCAAGAAGGGAGGGAAAGGAGGATTGAAATGGAGCCAATCATGTTACATGCCTTTATGAATATGTCAAAATGAACTCACTAGTATGCATAAGTATAAAATATTTTAAAGTAAAAGATAAACATGGTCTATTGGAATGAAAAGAGCAGATTTTAAAATAGTGATACTTCAAAATTTAAAAGAAAAGAACTCTGGGTAGTACCCACAAAAGATACCAGATGTGGCCAGAGGGCCACCAGTTTGAGGTCTGTGCCCACAAAATGAATTTCAGAGTTTTCGCAGCCCAGCCCGGGAGACTGGCAGACATCCCAGGCCAGTTACCTGCTGTTCCTCCCTGATGTATTCTGGGACCGCCTGCAGTTCCCCAAACTGTCCCGCGCTCTTGTGACTCTATTTTTTTTTTTGCTTCTGGCAGTGTGATTGCGGCGCTGTTACCCAACCCCACACAGACCTTGACCCCCTTGTTCTCCTAGGAATATCCTCGTTATTCTGCAGATCTCAGCTCAGAAATCCTTTCTTTGACCCAGATCAAAAGATGAACCCAGCGCTTTCTACAGAAACCTGCTATTGTCCTGTTCACGTGGTATCGGAATAAGTTACTCACCAGCCACCTCAGGAGCAATCACTGCTGGTTTCCAAGCACTGTGCCAGGTAACTCCTGTAACTAACTAACTGTGCTCAGGGACTTATTCAGCTCACTACCTATTCTCCCTAGGATGAAATAAGTCCCTGATGCTCTCTCTTCTCTGCAAAGAATCATTATGAGTAACCACCGCACAGGGTGGGGAAGAGTAAAAGATATACTCCATACAAACTGATTAGTACAGGCTATGGAAGCATAGTAAGTGCTCAGTAAATAAAAAAAACCCTGGTGTGACCTCTTTTTAAAAAAAATTTTTATTAAGGAGTTAGTATTGTACGATCATAAATGCATACAAAGTAACAATATGATATGCATTTGTTCTTAAACCAGAATTACCCCCACATCGCCCACACCCCAGTCTCTTGATTCTTCTTCTATCTTTCACCCCTACAAGTGATACAGGTGTTTAGATTGTGAATTTTCCAGAATTAAATGATTGCATAAATATTGGATTCTCAGGGGGTAAAGAGTGTGCTACATTGTTGATTGTCTCCCTAGAGCCCTCCCTATCCTTCCTCCCTCTCCCCTTCCCTTCGCTACCCCTCCCCTGCTACATATCTATGGTTCCCCTAGACTATGTGCTGCTATGAGTTTGCTGGGTCTAACACACAAGTTTGACAACCTTTCATCCAAGCCTGGGTTTAGCACCAGCCTCCACAAATGAGGGAAAACATTTGACCCTTGACTCTGGATTTGGCTAACTTCATTCAGCATGATTTCTTCCATTGCCATCCATTCACCTTCAAAGGCAACAATAAGGTTGCTTCTAATAGCTGAGTAGAACTCCATTATATATATATATATATATATATATATATATATATATATATATATATATATATACATACCAGAACTTTTGGATCCATTCATCCAGTGAGGGGCATCTGGTTGGTTCCATAATTTACCTATTGTAAATTGAGCTGCTATGAACATAGATTTTGCTGTGTGGCTGTAACGTGCAGTGACATATCATAACCAGGAATATGCCATTCAGGGGCACCCATATGTGAAGCAATGTGATCACAAATCAATATCTGCTTTCAGGAGAGTCTTCCCTGGAGAACTTGATTCTGAGGGACTCGTGGATACTACAATGTTGTTTGCTATTAATGTTGCTTTCTCGTTCTGCATAATCTTATTTCATAAGACATGTCCCCAGACTCAGCAGACAAATACTCTTTTCATTCATTAATTTCAGATGTTTAGGAAGATCAGGATTTTTTTCTTTGAGTTGCTTATTAGTACTTTGCAAAATGAATTCTGCAAGTGCTATATAGAGCTTAAATTCAAAATCCATTATCCGGTTAAGCTAAGATGCAAAATTTGTGCACAATCCAGGCAACTGTTTTCCTTGAAACGTTTAAGTAGACAAACAATTTTGTTCATTCAACATTCTCCCTTCTGATATTATGCTGTGATTTCATATTAGCAATTTTATTTTATACATTCAGAGCATTGAAACTCATACACATTGAGTAGTCTGACCCAAGACGTGGGTGTTGGAGTGGGGTTTCACAGCCAGGACTGCTTAACATCTGAGCACAGCCAGGCTGACACTGACGTTCTCGGGAAGAAGCTGATTTGAGCCAGCACTGGCTACGTGACTTGGGGAGGGTCACGTGGTCGGAGCAGGAACCCAAGTCCAGGTGTCCTGGCTGCAGGAGCTGCTCCTGTTCTTGCCAGCTGCCCCTCCCTGTCTGGAGAAGCAATTGTATCCGGGCCACCCCAAAGGAGGGATGGAGCAAGGTAGGGCTATCGGCTGTTTTAGACAAGGGCTTTGAGGCCTGGGCATTTGCTTAAGTCTGCTAGGGCATTCTCCTTGGGTGTCCCCCACAGCACTCTCCTTCTTACAGGTACATAGGAAAGGAGCGCAAGAGGCCATGACTGCCCTCCATGCCAGCCATGTCAAAGAACGGGTGGCATCTGGCACTTCAGAGATGACTCTCTGGCTCTTCTTTGTGCTTTTATGGCCCTAGACTGTGCACAAAGATACATTTAATACTCTTCAAGATCGAAGGCCCTGTCTTCCCTGAGGAATGCCAACATTATTTTTAGAAAAAGAGTATCTCTGATACTGTGAAGCTTATAGCTTCTAATTTTTTATTTTTATTTTATTATTATTATTTTATTATTTTTTTTTTGCCATACTCTGGTTTTAACTGCGTGTTCTACTACTGAGCTATATCTCCAGCCCCCTTGTAAAATTTTTACATAACATAGGGTCTCACTTTTTCTGAGGCTAGCCTCAAACTTGCAGTCCTCCTGCCTCAGCCTCCCGAATACCTGGGATTACAGGTATATGCTACCATACCCAAGCACAGAAGCATTCTAATTTGTTACCATTTCCGTTTATGATTTCACGGTAGTATTTCCTGTGCTTTAGAAGTCCTTTTGAGGAAGTCATTGCATGTGACTATATATATTGGAGTGTTACCCTCTGTTTACTTTTAGCAGTTGCAAAGTTTCTGGTCTAATGTCTAGGTCTTTGATCCATTTTGAGATGTCTTTAGTAAAATATAGGAACCTTGTTTCATTCCTCTACATATGGATCACCAGTTTTCCCAGCACCATTAGTCTATGTGTCTGTTTTTATCCAAGTGCCATGTGGCTTTTGTTCCTCCAGCTCTACAGTATAAATTGAAATTCAGTATTGTGGTGCCTCCAATATTGGTCTTTTTCTCAGCATTGCTTTGACTTTTCTGGCTCTTTTGTTTTTCCATATGAATTTTAGAACGGTTTTACCTACTTCTGTGAAGAATGTCGTTGGTACTTTGATAAGCATTTGCATTCGGTCTATAGTTTGCTTTTAGTAATAGGCTCATTTTCACAGTACGAATGCTGCTGTCTATGAGAATAGGAGGTCTTCCCACTTCTAATGGTGTCTTCCATTTCTTTCTTTCTTTTTTTTTTAAAGAGAGAAGGACAGTGAGAGAGAGAGAGAGAATCAATTTTTATTGAGTTTTTCCCATGGCTTTCATTGCTCCGACACTTAGTTGTGTACGTGGTGCTGGGTTTTGAACCCGTGTACTTGCGCATGCCAGGGAAGCGCCATAACCACAGAGCCACCGCTCCAGCCCCTGTCTTCCATTTCTTTATTTAGTGCTCTGCAATTTTTGTTGTAGAGGTATTTCACATCTTTGGTTAGATTTATTCTTAAGTATATTTTTAAGGCTTTTGTGAATGGAGTTGCTTACCTGATGTTCAGAGGGTTCATTATTGGTGTATAGAAAGGCCATTGATTTTTGTATCCTGCTACTTTGCTGAATTTATCAGCTCTAGAAGTGGTGGAGGTTTTTGTATCTTCTACGTGTAGGATCAGATCATCTGCAAGCAGTGATAATTTAGCTCTTTCCTTTCCTACTTATCCATATTTATTCTTTTCATGCTTAATTGATCAGGTCAAAATTTCAAGTATTATATTGAATAGGAGAGGGAAGAATGGACATCCTTGCCTTGTTCCTGATTTTATAGGTTAAATGCTTTCATTTTTTTTCCCTTTCAAAATGATGTTGGTGTTGGGTTTGTCACATACAGCCTATGTGGTATTGAAAGAATTTCTGTCCCTCGTTTCTCCAGTGTTTTTAGCATGAATGGGTGCTTTTTGAAGTTTTTTTTTTCTGCATCTATTGAGATGATTGTGTTATTTAATTTTATTTCTATTTATATGATGAATTATACTTATTGATTTACCTGGGTTGAACCACTTTGCATTTCTGGAATGAAATCAGGAATCATATTGTACAATTTCTTTACTGTGCAGTTGAATACACTTTATTGATATTTTATTTAGAATTTTGGGATATGGGGACTGGAACAGTGGCTCAGTGGTTGTGACACTTGCCTAGCATTCCCAGGGACACAGGTTTGAACCCCAGCACCACGTACACAATGAAATGTCAGAGCAATGAGGGCCACATGACAAACTAAATAAAATTGATTCTCTCTCTCTTTCTCTAAAAAAAAAAAGAATTTTGGGATCTGTGGAATCTGTGTCCATCAAGGATATAAGTCTGTAGTTACCCCTCCTTATTGTGTCCTTATCTGATTTTGGTATCAAGGTAATACTGGGTTCATAGAATGAATTTGGAAGTGTTCCCCTCCTTTCTGTTACGTGGGATAATTTGAGAATTGTGTTAATTCTTCTTTAAAGGTCTGGTAGAGTTCAGATGAGGATTCATCTGGTCCTAGGCTTTGCCTTGTTGGAAGGATCTTTATTAAAACTTTAATCTCTTTTCTTGTTGCTGGTCTGTGTTCAGATATCCTCCTGTTTCAATTTTGGTAACTTAGATGTATCTGAAAATTTCTCCATTTCTTATAGATTTCCACTTATTGAAATGTAAGTTTTCAAAGTAGTCGCTTATCATCCACTGGTCTTGGTGATATCTGTTTTGATATCTTCTTTTTCATTTCTAAGTTTTTTTTAAATGTCGGTCTTCCTCTCTGTTGGTAAAACTAAGGTTTTACCAATCTTGTTTTATCTTTTCAGAGAACCAACTCTTCATTATGATGATCCTTTATGTCTTTCTTTTGTCATTATGTCTTCTTCCCTTTACTTTTTTTTTTTTTAAGAGAAGGACAGTGAGAGGGAGAGACAGAGAGAATCAATTTTTATTGAGTTTTTCTCATGGTTTTCATTGCTCTGACACTTAGTTGTGTACGTGGTGCTGGGGTTTGAACCCATGTACTTGCGCATGCCAGGCAAGCACCGTAACTGCCGAGCCACCGCTCCAGCCCTTCCCTTTACATTTTGGAAGTGGCCTTCTTTGTCTCTTCTGATTAATTTTGGCTTGCAGTCGGCTTTGTCAGACATGAGACCTCTGCTTACTTTTAGACTGCATTTACTGGGAGTCACATTTCCCATCCTTTCACTTTCAATCATGGAGGCCTTTGTCTGTGAGCTGTGTCTCTTGCAAACAATAAATAATTAAGTTTTTAAAATCCAATCTGACAGTCTGTATCTTTCAATTGAGTGTTTAGACCATTTACATTCAATGCTACTATAGAGAGATATTTATGTTCTGTCATTGTATTGTATTTCAAATGTTCAATTTGATGCTAATTCTCATTTGTTCAGCTATTTTTGTAATAAGAGTCATGCATTCAGGAGATCTGAGATTTGTATTTAACTTCTGTGTCTACTGTTTCTTTGAGTACTTATTATAGCGCTGTCTTAGTAACAATGAATTCTTCTAATGTTTATCATGGAAGGTTTTTATATTGTCCTGATTCTTAAGAATAGCTTTGGTGGGTATAGCAATCTTTGTCGGTAATTGTTTTCTTTTAGGTCTTGTAATATATCTTTTCAAGTTCTACTAGTGTTTAGAGTCTCTACAGAGAAATCAGAAGTAATTCTGATCCGCTTATTTCTAAAATAGCACCTAATGTTTTCCTTGAGTCTTTAAATATTTCACCCCTGTTCTTAATATTAGTCATTTTAATAATAAGGTGTTGTATAGATGTTCTTTTTATATCTTTTATATTTGGGTTTCTGAATATCTTTTGTATGTAGGCATCCATTTCATTCCCAAAGTTTAGAAATTTTTCCAAAATTGTTTTACTGTAAAGGGTATCCATTCCCTTATATTGTATCTCAAATCCTTCTTTGATACCAAAGATTCTTAGGTCCCGTCTCTTAATGTTATCCCAGATTTATTGTATATTCTGTATATGGTACCTTATTTTCTTTATTAAGTTTTCAAATTCATGTACTTTGTCTTCAATGCCTTACATTCTGCCTTCTATGTGATTTAATCTATTGGTAAAATTCCCAACTGAATATTTAATTTGATTTATTGAGTCTTTCATTTCTAGCATTTTAGTTTGGTTCTTTTTCAGAATCTCTATTGAAATGCTCTTTCATATACTGAATTTTCTCCCTTGGTTAATTCCTTATATCTTCTTTGAATTCACTGATCACTGTATCCATCAATTTTATGAATTCTTTGTCTGGCATTTCCTATATTCAGTGTCTATGGATTCTCTTGTTAGAGTGTTGTGAATTGGGGGGCATCTTTCTCCACTGTTTCTAATATCTCCTGTATCTCTACAATGATTGTTTTGCACATCAGCTGGGCTGATTATCTCTTCTAGTGTTAAGCCAGCGGAAGCTTCTTTCTCTTCACTAAGAGCTGCAGGCAGGCATGGTGCATATCTAATTGTTGGTACTCCCAATCAGTGATCCTGCTGCTCTGTTTTGTCACTAGCACCGCTAGTGAGGCTATAATAACCACTTCACAACAAAGCCATGTACTAAAGAAACTTTAAAAACTTCCTGAAGGGCTGGAGCAATGGTTCAGTGGTTACGGCGCTTGCTTGGCATGCATGAGTACACGAGTTCAAACCCCAGCACCACGTACATGACAAAGTGTCCAAGGAATGAAAGTCACATGAAAAACTAAAGAAAGATTGCTTCTCTCTTTCTCTCTCTCTCTCTCTTTCTGTCTCTCTGTCCCCTCTTTCTTTAAAAAAAAAAAAAAAAACCTTCCTAAAAATTTCTCCACAAATCCACTAATCCAAGTGGAAAATAGGAGTAATTTTCTGGAACAGGCTGAAAAATTTAAAGAAAGTAAAATTACTATTAAACAATGTAGGACATGAAAAGGGAAAGAGAAAGAACAGAGAAAAAGTAATAAAAAAGTGAGGGAGAAGAAGATAAAGAAGCAACTAATGCAAGAAGGGAAAGGCAAAAGAAAGGATATAAAGATGATGAAGGAGAAAAAAGATATCATAATTCCAATTAATGCCTTGAAACATGAAATGACATATTTTAAATTGGCATAAGGAATGCAATATCAGATAAGGAAAAACTCATCAAAACAATAAGAAAATACTATCTAGAAATGAAAACCAATGTGACTGCATCTATGTTATTCCATGATGAACATTTGTGATGGGAGACTTCCTGATTTGGAATTTACTAGGTGTGGAAGGTTTAGTGTATTCCTGCATGCCCTCCGTTGTATCTCTGTGTTCCTCTGGGTGTGAAGATGGCATCCCACCAGCACACCTCCGATACAAATCTAGGATGCTTCCTCCATTCTTTGGTGTGTCTGGATCCCTAATAGCTTTCTGGTGAGTCAGAGGAGAGAACTGCTCTTTGTGACTTAGCCGCCAGGTCTCTCCCTGGTTGGGGGTACCATCAAGTACATCCACCTATAGAAATCCTTCATGTGCCCAGAGCTATAAAAATAGGTGTGAGCTTGCCTATGCAGGTTTAGGGATGTGGTGGTCTAACGCAGAGGAGCAATCCAGCAGTTGTGGCTCTGGGTGGCCCATGGGAAGTGTCCAAACCCCTGTGGCATGTGGGTCAGTGGGCCAGCATCTGCATATACTTGGTGATGGCTGGTGGCTGTGGGTCCCACATCTGCAGGCCCTCTGTGAGCTGTGGGGTACTCTTGGTCACCAAAGCGTTGGCCTTGGTGGTTGCAGATCATGGGGTTTCTGCCAGCTGCTGGGGCTGTTGTCAGTAGTCCTACATCTGTGCATGATCTGCTGTGGTCCGTGGCTGAGATACCTGCACCTGCGGGGCCTCCGTGTGAAGCAGGTGCTGCTGGGGTGCTTCTCCAGCTGTAGGGGCTCATGCTGCTGTGGCCTGCAGCTGGGTCCCTGCTGCTCCCTGAGGTGCCACCCTCCCTGAGAGAGACCTGCTGTCTGCTCCACTCCACCCCACTGCCGTGTCAGTGGTCCTGCAAGCTGTTGGCAACCTTCATCTAGCAGGGATCCCTCTGCATGGGGTACTGGGAAAGTCAGGGTTCTAGTCAGCTCTTTCATTGCTGGGACCAAAGGACCTTACAAGAACAATTTTAGGGGAAGAAAATTATATTTGGGAGTTCAGGGAATTGGAGATTTCAGGACAAAGACAGACTCCACTCCTGTGGGCTCAGAGTGAGGCAGATCATCATTGCAGGAGTGTGGTGGAGGAGAATGGCTCAGGACATGATCAGGAATCAGAAAGAGACTAAACTCAGCTCAGCAAATATATGTCCCCAAGTGACCCTCCTCCTCCTCCAGCCACACTCTACCTACCTCCAGTTTCCACTCAGCTAATCCGCAAGGGGGTTAACTCACTGATCAGGTTCAAGTGCTCACAATCCAATCATTTCCACTCTAAACCTTCTTGCAGTATCTAACACATGAGCTTTTGGGGGACACCTCGCATCTAAACCATAATACTCCTTGTCAAAGGTGTTCCTTAGGATAGTGTTTGCTACAGTCTATAGATGGGAAGAAGCTGTACAGATTCAATTCCTTTGGGGGAGGCAGGCTTAGGTGTGGTCTCCACAAGGCGGCTGCCTGACACAGTGTTCTACCAGCAATTTGAGAGAATTTGTGCATCTCCCCCACTAGGTGACGTGTCAGCTCCTGTCCTGGCTTAAATGGGTCTGACCTTCTTTTCCACTGTTTTTAAGGAAATAACCTTGTCATCTGTGCCTCTCCATTTTTTTTCCTTTTGTCCCTCTGACCTGTCCCAATCAGGGTTGAGGGTTAGTGAATTTGTTCCTGTTTATTGCTCTAGGAACCAGGATTGCTCAGCCTGGGCAGCATTGTGTCTTAGGACATTCCCTCTGCCACCCACCTCTTGGACCAGCTGTTCTTGTCCTGATTCAATCCCAGGCTGTGGAGGAGTCCACACTGGCTGCCTGGTTCCACTCCACCATCTCGAGAATTCTTACGGAGTGATACAATTTCACAATAAATCCTTTTTTTATTTCCTTGGGGGAAAATAGTTTTAGATAAACTGGCAAAGTAATAACACCGAACATGTGTTGATGGGCACACTTTGAAATGTAATCTTCTATAGCAATACATTATACCTTGTTAGTCTCAGTTTTGCAAAAGTTTGAGTTATATGCAGTCAACAAAGGTATGAAAATATTACATGAAAATTTCCAGAAGTAAGCAATGCACATTTTTTAAAAACTGTGTGCCATTCATTCTGAGCAATATAATGAAATTCTTTGCTGCGCTGCTTTGTCCTTCCCAGGGCATGGTCTTTGCTTTGTCTAAAGTATCCACACTGTATGCACTGCCTTCCCAGAAATCACTGAGGAACTGGTCAGTTATCAGATCAACGGTCAAGGTATTGCAGTGCTTGTATTCAGGTAACCCTTATTTTACTAAAATAGGGTAACACTTATTTTACTATAAGAATTGTCCCCAAACACAAGAGGAGTGACACGAGCAATTTAGATATGTCAAATCAAAGCTCTAAATTGCTAACTTTAAGTGAGAAGGTGAAAAGACAATAGGACATTTTATAATAGATATTTTCATTACAATATATTTTAATAATTGTTTTTATTTGATCCTTCTTTCTAACAGTGCAAAACGTATAAATTAAACTTTATCATAGGTATGTATATCTGGAGAAAATATAGCATAATAGCATAGGATCAGTACTATTCAAAGACTCGGGTATCCAGTAGGAGTCTTGGAACAGAGTCTCTTATCTCTTAGGAAAATGGTTGTAGTTTTTTAACTAAAAGTACCTAGCATAGGGGCTGGAGTGGTTGGCTCAGAGTTTAAGGCACTTACCCAGCATGCGCAAGTACACGAGTTCCAACCCAGCACCGTACACAACTAAGTCTCGGAGCAACAAAGTTTGCATGAAAGACTAGATAAAATTGCTTCTCTCTCTCTCTCTCTCTCTCTCTCTGTCCCCCCCGCCTATTTTTTTTTTTTAAGAGTATCAAATGTAAGCACAGGTGACCTACAGTAAGTGCATGTAAGTATGATGACATCCAGGTAAGGTTCCTATGTGCTTTCAACGTCCGTCCGCATTTTGATACAGACCCTTGGCTCTGTAAGATGTGAGTACTGGAAAAACTTGAAAAAGCTGGCCCTGGACCTCTCCCTATTGTTTCTGAAAGCTACTTTTAAAATAGCAATTAATTCCAAAACAGAAAGTTTAAAAATAAAACATACAACCTCATTTCTGATCAACTAACGTTGTCACGAAGTATCATTTTCAAGAGCTGCCTAATTTATAATTCTACAGAACAATTATATAGCAAAGCCCCTTTGAAGCTCTCACGGACTGGAAAAACCGCTCGTTGCAGATATTAATCTAAATTTTGAGGTGATCAAACCAGAGAAGATCCTACTAATCACCTCATTCTAACACATCTCTTTATAGTTGGGGGAATTTGAGGCTCAAAAAGGCAAGATGCTGTGTTCAAGATCAGAAAGGCAGTGAACGGAAAGCCCTAACCTAGAACCTTCATCTCAAGACCCACAGCCTTAGCGTGCCAGCTCCACAGAGGTCAAAAACCAAGTCCAGGGATCAACAGAATAACACGCAGCCACCTCGTACACTTAAGTACTTTAAATGACCTGGAAACCACACTACAACACGAAGTCACCAAGTGTAACCAAAAGGTGTGACTACCGCAGGAAGGTCCTAAGAGGCAGTTATCATGAATGAATGACAGCCCTTGAACGGGTCCCCGTAGAGTGTGTGAGGAGGGCAGAAAACCTGAGAGACAGCAATCACCGTCTTCCAGTTAATGGTCACCAGGTCAGAAAGCAAGCCATGTTGCCACATGGACTTTATGTAAAAATAGTACCTTTTAAAAGTTTTATGCCATGGGGCTGGAGCGGTGGCTTGGCGGTTACAGCGCTTGCCTGGCATGCACAAGTACTCAGGTTCAAACCCCAGCACCCACGTACACAACTAAGTGTCGGAGCAACGAAAGCCATGTGAAAAACTCAATAAAAATTGATTCTCTCTCTCTCTCTCACTGTCCTTCTCTCTTTAAAAAATAAATAAAAAATAAAAGTTTTATGCCAAATTCTTCAACACAAACAACAAAGATAAAAAGTATGTAAGCCAAGCAGAACGTGTTTGTGGAGTGTATCACAGGTCTGCGGCTACCCAAGATGCAATGATCCAACCTCTGCTATTAAAACTATATTTTCCCACATTCTTACGGGTGCATTATAGCTGTACAAGATGGTGGGGTTCGTTGGTACATATTTGTGCATGCAAGCAATGCATCCATATCATGTGGCCAGTATCATTCGCCAGTATTTACCCTTTCTTTCCCCTTGTCCCTGCCCCTGTCTTCTACATCACTGATCTCCCTATGATTTTAGACATTTTCTTTTAAGGACAGTGACAGAGAAACAGAGAGAGAGAGAGAGAGAGAGAGAGAGAATCAATTTTTATTGAGTTTTTCACATGGCTTTTGTTGCTCTGACACCTAGTTGCGTACATGGTGCTGGGGTTTGAACCCATGTACTTACGAGTGCCGGGCAAGCACTGTAACTGCTGAGCCACTGCTCTAGCCCTGATTTAGACATTTTTTAAAAATTTATTTTATTTTATTTTATGGGGACCAGGGATAGAACCCAGGGGCGCTTAACCACTGAGCCACATCCTGAGCCCTTTTTATTTTTATGTTGATACAGGGGCTAGCAAAGTTGCTCAGGCAGGCTTTGAAATTGATCCTCCTGTCTCAGCCTCCTGAGCAGCTCAGATTATAGGCATGAGCCATGATTCCCATCTCTCCTTTTTTTTTAAGAGAGAATGGGACAGTGACAGAGAGAGAGAGAGAAAGAGAGGATTAAATTTATTTAGTTTTTCATGTGGCTTTCGTTGCTCTGACACTTTGCTGTGTACGTGGTGCTGGGATTTGAACCGCTTCCTTGCGCATGCCAGGTAAGTTCTGTATCTGCTGAGCCACCGCTCCAGGCCCTCCCTTTTGATTCTGATGCAATCACCCCACCCCACCTTTTTTATTTCCTTTTTCCTCCCTAGTTTCCACATGACTCTTGGTCTTCTGTGTTTGCCTTATGTTGCTTAATAAGATGTTCTCAAGTTCCATCCATTTTCCTACAAATGACATCATTTCATCCTTTTTATGGCTGAATAAAACTCTGATGGATATAAGTATCGCGTTTTCTTTTTCATATGGTCTCCTTTATTTTTATCACTTTTCTGGAGTTCTTAGTGTCTTGGCTTTTGATTTTATTTTTATTGAGAGCCACGTTTTCTTTATCCATTTTCACTCATGAGCACCTTGTCTGGTTCCATGGAAAATGCGGTTGGACTGCACCAGTCAGAGGTGCTACTCCAGACTCCGATTGGAAGCTAATGACAGAGGAAGCAGAACCACTCTGATCGCTTCCCTGGAAATGATGCAATCACTTCCTAGAGGTCTCCAAGGTAGCACAGATGAGGCCGTGTTCAGTGGTACAAGGTTCTTGGTCCACAGAAGTTCTGCGTTTGATCTCAGGAGAGGCAAATGCAGTGCCTTCCTGCATCCTGAGCGTTAGCATCCAAGTGATTATCCGAGCTTCCCAACATTATTTCATCAATTCTAACTCTGCTTTCAATTAGCCAGAATTGCTTCATGTTATCTACAACCAGGAACCCTGACTGATGTGGTGGAGCGGGGCAGTGTGCTTATGTGTCTAGAGGGGGCTGTATTCTGACATCAGATTATACTAAATGAACAGAAATGCTCAAGTATTTCATGTCCAAGTAGAGGGTCATCAAAAGAGAAATATGGAATATGATCTTTTTTTTAAGAGAGA
>PVKS010042566.1:0-15356 GCA_004027875.1 Aplodontia rufa | reverse complement strand
TGGTGCTGGGGTTTGAACTCGAGTACTTGTGCATGCCAGGCAAGCACCATAACTGCCAAGCCACCGCTCCAGCCCTAGTCTCTACTTCTTGACAGAAAAATGCAACAGTCATATGCAAAGGGATGTGCATACAGGGATGGGAGAAATCATTGATTCTATCTTTGCAAATAGCCAGTGAAAGTCCATCTCTGGCCTTAATAAATCACATCCATCCTTCATGAGAAATTCTTATCCCCACAGGCTCATCCCATCAAGACGTCAGACCTGAAGTCCAGGATGTAGTCATTAGCTCCAGATCTGGATGAGGATTATTGGGGAAAGCACCAGAGTAGGTTTAGGGTCAGAATGGTGCAGAGAGCTTGTATTTTTAGTTTCTAGGAATCTGCATTATTTTGCCTCTAAACGTAGTATGGTGAGAGAGGGACCAGAAAACCACTGTGGACATTGTTACTGTTGAGGAAGGAGAATGATTGGAGACACGTAGCTATCACTGGTCATGCAATTCTGAAACCCTGCTGGAAATGTGTTTTGGGGCTCCTCTAAGGACAGTGCTGTGGTTTGGATAAATGTTCCCCCCAAAGGTCATCTGTTAAAAACTTGGTCCTCTGCTTGGTGCTACTGAGAGATGGTGGAGCCTTTAACAGGCAGGGCCTAAGCTCAGTATGTGTTACTGACCCAAAATCTGAGCTACTTGGGAGGCTGAGGCAGGAGGATCTTAAGTTGAACTTAGTGAGATGGGCAACTTAGTGAGATACTGTCTCAAAATAAAAAAATAAGAAGAGCTGGGGATGTGTCTTGTGGCACAGAACCCCTGGGTCCAATCCCTGTACTGGAGGTGGGGAGGACAAGGTGGGGCTACTGGGAGGAAGTTAGGTCACTGGGAATGTGTCCTTGAAGGGGATATTGGGATCCCAGCCTCTCCTCTTTCTCTCTCACTGCTTTCTGGCCACTATGAGGTGAACAGCTTTCCTCTGTCATACACATGCACTATGATGTGCAGTGCCACCACAGTACAAAAATAACAGGGCCCAGGAACCATGGACCAAAGCCTCCAAAGCCATGAGCTTGATTTGTCTCAGGCATTTGTCACAGTGATGGAAAGCTGACTAAGACAGGCAGAGAATGTTCCTTGGTTAGGGTCCAGTTTTTCACTTTCTTCTCCTTAACTTTTGGTTCTGTCTCCTGGGAGAGTCATCTTTGACTTTTGGCTCTACCATCTGAGTTGTTATGTCCTTTTCTCTAGGAGTTGCCCACATTTTCAGCTGAATAGCTTTCTCAGCCTGCTTCCTGTCTGTAGAAAGTCGGGGACCCATAAGCTTCTCTATTTTGAACAAGCTCTGTCCCTTTTAATCCAACATAGTATAGTGTCCTTTAAAATGCTGTGGGTTTCCAGTATATCAGATCATGGTATATGCCAGTAGGTAGTCCTCTCTTTGTTTTGAGCATGAGTTAATCAGTTTGAGGGAAATGATTTTAAGATGGTAGGGTTCTTTGTTCAGCTGGAAGGGTCCAATAAACTTTCTGAGGTATTGATAGAGGATAGAAAAACCGCACCTTTAGTTTTATCTTTTTCTGAAGATATTTATTACTCTGAGAATATTTTGCTAACTAGAGAGACTTAGAGATGAATTTTTTTTTTAAATCAAGCACATCCTGGGTTTCCAGTCTCTCTTCTGTTTATAAATAGTAGTCCCTCCTTCATTCTTTTTTCTTCAGAAATCTCCCTACTTAGATTCATGGTTCATTAAGTACATTTTCTTTTCCAGCTTACTAAAGACAACATTTTGCTCTCTGTCATGATGCAAAACCTATCATCTTTCCCCCAATCTCACTACAGAAGTTTCCCCATTACATTCCTATCTTCTGCTGACAAGTTTCTCACCATTGTTTCAGCTCTGCCTTCCGCTTGGTCCTGAAGCCAATGCCACTTGTTTGAAGCTACATATGGTAGCACACACTTCCAGTACCCATTTCTGTATCAATTGTTCATTGCGATATAAAAAAAACCTTCCCCAAATGTGTTGGCTTAAAATGATAATCAGCATTTCCTCACAGTTCCGTAGGTCAGCCACTGGGCAGCTGGCAGTTCTGTTGGTCTCACCTAGGGTCACTTGTGTGACTGTGGTCAGATGGAAGGTAGGCAGGGCCTGGCTGACTTTATGGCGTCATTCATGCCTGGGATTGGTGTGGGCCATCACCTGGACTTCTCTTTCCACATGAGTCTCATCCTCAAAGAGGCCAGCGTGGAATCTGTAAGGACCTTGAGATGGAGGCTCAGAAGTGACCCAGAGTCACTTCTGCTTCATTCTCTTGGTCAAAATAAGTCATGAGGCTGGCTCAGATTCAATGGGTGGGAAAACTGACTTCTCCTCTCACTGGGAGGTGTGGCAAAGTCATTCTATAGATGGCTGTATGAACAGGGACAAAAGGAATTATTTCAGCCATTTTTGCAAACAATCTATCACAACCACAGTCTCAGAAATAAAGTTCAAAGTCTGAGTTGGGTCCACTGGTGCATGCCCAGCAACACAGGAAGCTAAAACAGGAGGGATACAAGTTTGAGGCTAGCCTCAGCAATTTAGCAAGACCCTATCTCAAGATGAGAAATAAAAAGGGCTGGAGATGTAGTCCAGTGGTAAAGATTCCCTGGGTTTAATGCCCAGTACCAAAAAACAAAACAAAGTTCAACTGGATGCAGTGGTACACGCCTGTAATCCCAGTGACTTGGGAGGCTGAGGCAGGAGGATCACAAGTTCAAAGCCAGCCTCAGCAACTTAGTGAGACTCTATTTCAAAATAGAAAATAAAAAAATGGGCTGGGGATGTGGCTCAGAAGTTAAGCACTCCTGGGTTAAATCCCTGGCACCCAAAAAAACAAAACAAAACAAAACAAAAACAAACAAAAAGTTCATCTACTCTCACAATTCTATACATTGCATAAGATATTATTTCTCCTCCTATTTTTCCATTTTTTTTCAGTTCTGGAGATGGAACCCAGGGCCTCGCACATGCTAAGCATGTGCTTCTACCACTGAACCCCAGCCCTGCCAACTTTGTTTTTTACTGTGGCAAAATTATGGCAAAATACATGCAACATAAAATTTGCCGTAACTCCACCTGTTTGCTGACTTGTGCGCCATTTCCCATCCCACATCCTTATTCAATTACCATTGATTGCCTAAGCTAAAGGAATCAGTATAACGTAAAACCCAAACCCCTCTCTCTCCCTATTCCACACCTTTCTCATGAAAAGCCAATAAAAAGGTGAGGCCTGGCTGTAGTAAATTCTCCTGCAGAGACTTGTGTCCATTTCTCATATGATTCTATCCACACAAGTCACTGTTTAACTTCTCAGGGATTATATTTTACTGTCTAATGCTTTAGTCATTTCCAGCATCCTGGGAATAAAGTTGGGAGTAGGTAAGAATTATTATCCCTGACATACTGCCGAGGCTGTGACTTACTTAGCAAGAAGAGCAGCCGCGTCCGACTCCCCATTGTTTTCCCATTTCCAGTTAGACTCGGGATAAAACATGATGCTTAGGAACTGTCCAATGGTATTCTGATATTTACAAAGCTGCTCAACCAAGCTATGTTAAGGAAAGCAGGGTTATGCTGTGAAGCCACTTCAGGTGTGAAAATAAGTTTGACATGCTCATTAAAAATTAAAAATCTAGGGGCTGGAGTGGTGACTCAGTGGTTACAGCGCTTGCCCGGCATGCGCAAGCACACGGGTTCAAACCCCAGCACCCACGTACACAAGGAAGTGTCAGAGCAGCGAAAGCCATGTGAAAACCTCAATAAAAATTGATTCTCTCTCTCTCACACTGTCCGCCTCTCTTTAAAAAAAAAAAAAATTTAAAAATCTAGGGGCTGGAGCAGTGACTCAGTGGTTATGGCACTTGCGTGGCATGTGCGAGTACCCGGGTTCAAACCCCAGTGCCACATACACAGTGAGGTCTTGGAACAACAGGGGCCACATGAAAAACGGAATAAAATTGCTTCTCTCTCTCTCTCTCATTGTTCCTTTCCCTATAAAAATAAAAAAAAAAAAATCTAAGGGCTGGAGCAGTGGCTCAGTGGTTATAGCATGTGCCCAGCATGTGGAAGGACCCAGGTTTGAACCCCACCACCACATACATAACGAAGTGTTGGAGCAACAAAAGTCACATGAAACATTGAATGAAACTGATTCTCTCTTTCACTGTCCCTTTCTCTTAAAAAAAAAAAGAAAAGCCATAAGAAACTCCTCTTTTGACAGTAGGGCTTAGCTCAGTGGTACAGCACTTGCCTAGCATGTGCAAGGCTCTGGGTTTGATCCCCAGCGGTAGAAAAAAAGTTAAATCAAACTTTAGAAGAACCTAGAAATAAGCTGAGAAAGTTGGAACATTGTAACGGAACAATGAAAAGCTTCCCAATCTGACTGTACTTTAGCTGTATATTTTCCTCCAAAAAATAATAACAAGAAAATTAAAAAACACTTTCCACCCAAAATCGCTTCAGTAATGCTGCTTTTCTGTGTCCCCTGACTGTCCTTAATCCATATTTCCAGCTGCTTTTTAGGATCCCAATATCTGTCTACTTCCAAAAGCAACAATCGAAAGAGGAAAGAAATTGAAGAGCACTTTCCCGAACTTTGTGGCTCGTTCAGTTCATCTTCTCTGAACTGACTGGACCCGGACGCTCTAACGGGCTGTGGGGGAGGCTACAGGAGAGAGAAGAATAGGAAGCCCTCTCTATAAGCCACTTCTATAAGCAGCCACTCAACTCGACAAGGCAAAGCAAGTTAGCGTGTCGCGGTTGTGGCGCCTCTGCGGTGTGACTTAAGAGGTGACCGACCCGTGCTCCAAGTCTGGCTTCAGGAGAGGACTGCCTGGGTTTGAATCCAGTCTCCCCACTGCCCTGCTGTGTAACTTTGGGGGCAGGGGTTGCCTACGTTCTCTGTGTCTGTTTCTTCATCTGTAAAATGGGAAAAACAACAGTGCCTTCCCTCTTTGGCTTAATATAATTAAGTGATTAGAAATGTGCTTGATACTTAGCAACATCAGCTGTATTTAATAAATTAAGAATGAGAAATTTTTTAAAAACCTGTTTGATGGATCTGGGCATACACACTGACATATTTGAACTTGAAAGAGTCCTGTGAGAGAAGAAAAAAAAAGAAAAAACAGCCCTGTTTTCTGAAGTTTAAGATGGGAATATATAGGGGCTGGAGCGGTGGCTCCACGGTTACAGCGCTTGCCCGGCATGCTCAAGTACACAGGTTCAAACCCCAGCACCCACGTACACACCTAAGTGTCAGAGCAACCAAAGCCATGTGAAAAACTCAATAAAAATTGATTCTCTCTCTGTCTTTCTCTCTTATAAAAAAATGGAATATACGACTATTATAATCATTACAAATTATCACCTATGATATATGATATTTGAGGACTCTCCTTGAGGAAAGAACTTCCTCATGTTTTACCCCCCATGGGAGATGGTACCCCTAGGTGTTTAAGCACATGGGTTTTAGAAGGAGGTGAATATATCCTGATATGAGCCTTGCCACCTTTGAGCAGGTCTCAGCTTCTCCATCTGTAAAATGGGTATGGAGTTTAGTGTAAGAATTAGGACAGAAAAATAGGTAAAGCACTCTGCCCTTGGGTGAATAAAAATTATTTCTATTATTATTAGCACTGGTTTCCCCTCACCTCATTTAAACTGAAGCTCTGTGAAAGTGGAGACTGTATCTGCTCTTCTTTCAGTCTCCTACAAGTCATTTCTGACATTTAGCAAGTGATAGTAATTGATAATATAATGGTGATTGATGTCAGAATTTCTGGAAGTTTTTTTTTTTACTACCAGGGATTGAACCCAGGGGTGCTTAACCACTGAGCCACATCTCCAGCCCTTTTTATATTTTATGTTGTGTCAGGGTCTTGCTAAGTTGCTTAGGGCCTTGCTAAGTTGCTAAGGCTGGCTTTGAACTTGTGATCCTTCTGCTCAGCCTCCTGAGTTGTTGGATTATAGACTTGAGCTGCTGTACCTGGCTTCTGGAAGTGTTTTTAAGGACTAAAGGAGAAAAAAAAAAAACAATCCTGACTGGGTTTTCTTCCTTCCTTTTTTCTTTCTATGCATGCCGGGTAAGTGCTCTACCACTGAGTCACACCCCTAGTCCCAAATGCTGGCTTGGAACATTCCAGAAGATCCATTCTGAAGCCAAAAAAAAAAGAAACAGAGAAAACCTTAGTTTTCTATATCAAAAAACGTTTTACTCATAAGACCCATTTTTGACTTTGTCCTTGAGTTCCTGAGAAAAACCATCTGCTTTCTTTTGGGTCTTGAGTTTCTCATTTTCCAGTTGCAAGGTGATCTTCAGGGTCCTCTTTGCCTTTGAGATGCCGGGGGAGGACCTCCCCTCCAGGTCCCAGCTGGAACCGGTTCCAGCCAGGTCATCCACCCCACCCCCCCACTTCCAGAAAGGAAGTCAAAACAGCCAAGATGAGAAATTCCCTTTCCACAAATATCTTGTAATTATGCTGATTTTCAAGCACACAATCAGTCTAAAAGCAAATCCCATCTCAATGGAATTTATAAAGGGATTAGGAGATGGAGAAAAGAGAAGCATGTTATCAAGCCCATTTGATTTAAATTAAGCCCTTTCCTTTATCTTTTACTTTTTTTTTTTTTTTAAGCTGAAGAGGGTGGAGGCTCGGCAATTGGCTGGTGTTCAGGCCTGTGTTTAATTTTCTCCCTTCGTAGCTGGCTGCGTAACTGACCTGTCTTTATGGGGCTCATCCCTCCAGTCCTGATACTGAAGGAGCATGAGTATACGACATCTCCGAGAGAGGCCTGTGCTGCTGCTAGAAAGCAGGAGACCTAGGTGACCAAGGAACACAGGTCTCTTTCAGCCTTGTTTCGGTAGAGACGGGTCATTTTGACTCACAGGAGTAGCTACAGGCTTGATACCTAAAGCCATTTTCTGTTTCATTCCCTTCTTTTGTTTTTGTAGATTACTGCAAGTTCCAAATAATTAAGCTGTGTCAAATGCAATCCCAAGTACATGTGACTTCCATCCTCCTGGATGGAGTAACTAAGCTATATTAATCAGTGGCTGCTATCAATGTATTAAGTCACATCCAAATCTCCTTTCTGAGATGTGGTGTAATTCTCAGATCAATTCTCCTACACAAAAACAAGGTACTTGGAAAGGGACAATGTCTTGGTTTTCATCTGACTTTTTTAACCTTGAGAAGGTGAGAGGCTAGAAAGTTGATTCATTTTTAAATGGCCCAGAGGTCTGTGTAGTTCTTCAAGGTGTTCAAATACCCATGCATGCATGCAACATGTATTCTTATACCAGTTTTCCAAGTATAGTCCTCCCTCGGTCACCTTGGGGGGGTTCATTCCAGGTTCCTGCTGTGGACACCAGACTTAGCAGATAGCTCAGTTCCGTACATAAAATGGCATACTATTTTCAAATAACCTATGCAATCTTCCCATATACTTTAGATCATCTCTAGATTGCATATGACACCTAACACAATGTGAAAGGTATGTGAACTTATTATGCTATATTATTTGGGGAATGATAACAAGAAAAAGAATCTATGTGTTCAGTATAAACACATTTTATTTTCCAAATATTTTCAATCCTTCATGGATGTGAAACCTTCAGAAGGTCAACTGTTTTCTTTTTCTGATAACTTATATATGTGTTTTAATTTTAAAAATGTGATTTGTAATTTTGGTGCTATCATCATCATTTATTTTTATTTTTGTTTTTCGGCTATGCTGGGGTTTGAATCCAGGGTCTTGCAAATATGCTAAGCACACGCTCTGCCATTGAGATATATACCTCCATTCTATCATCGCTTTTTAAATGAGTAAACCGGGATTTGAAGTTTCAGTGGCTCCCCAAGGTGTGGTGCTACTTGGGACCAGTCTACTGTGGACCCATCACGCCGTCCCTGCTCATGGGAGGCACCAAAGTGTGCTACCTTCATGCAACCCCAGGACTACCCAAGATCTGCTCCTGAGCCTGGGAACATCAATTCCTTTCTGTACTGCAAATCTGCTCACACCCTCCTTAGACAGATTGCCTTGCAGTAGTTCACTTGCTTGCTTGCCTGCCTGTCTCCCTTCTAAGTGTGTGAACTTGAAGGCAGGCACTCTCTCCATCTTCGTTTCTCTAAATGATGTGAGTACTGTCTGTCACCTAAGGGTACCTGATCAGTGTCTGTCAATGAACAAATAAGCAAGTGCATTTACCTCCCTAGGCAAATTCCAAGACTTGTATTTTACAGATCCTTCAATTTTTGCATTTAAATATTCCACTGTAGATTAGAACTTGGACTATTCCTGATAAGGGGAATTAAGAGGTTATGTATATGAAACTATTCAGTTTTCCTTAGACAAATGTCCATTCACTCCCATCTAAGTCTTGGAATCTTATCAATTAACAAATATTTGAGTATTTGCTATGCACAAGGTATTATGCTATGCTCTTTAGACAAATCAAAGAAATGCAAGAGGGTGAACCTTTGTCTTCAGGGATTTAGAGCTTTGTGAAAAGTCTGACTATTCTTTTCCCACTTGAAGGTCTTTCCAAGGAGTTTATGGTCCAAATAATAGTGATAGAGATGGGAAGAACCATGATAGAATGAAAGTCGTCCAATTGTCCAACCAGCCTTCCATGTTGAGATATTCTGGCTGGTTGGGAGATGTACATACCCTTTAGAAGTCAATTCCTCAGATAAATGAAAGGGATACTGCCGAAGCCCCAAATGCAGGAGACAGGGCAGTGCTGGGAATAGGAGCCCTTTCATCTTCAAGGCGAGAAAAAAATATTGCATGGGTCCAGGACAAACAAACCATAAATTTCAAGCTTGAGCCCCACCAGAGCCCTAAATATGGTGCAAATCAGAGCTGTCAAGACTGAGTCACTAGCGAGTCACCCCACATGAAAGAGGAGGGATTGTCTCTATAGCCCAGTCAGCCCTCCAGTTCCCAGGGCCTGTTCCTGTCGCTTCCAAATTCAGCTTACACACTCAAGGGCTCCAGCATCCATGACAGGGAAGTGGAATATCAACCCCAGGCAGCCAAGAGCACGTGACACCCCAGGGGAAGCAGGGTCCTCCTGGAGCCAGAACTGGTCAGTTGTAAAACTCTCAGAACCAGGCAGAGGGAAGAAAGCAGATTTCTTTGGGGTTCTTTTGTTTATACTTAAGTGTTTGGTCTCTGAAGGCCTTGTTGTTAGAAATTACAAAGAGAATTACTTTGGTGTAGCCAGACACATCTTCTGTTTCCTTTATTGTCTCTCTCTCTCTCTTTTAAAGAGAGGGATAGTGAGAGACAGAGAGAATCAATTTTATTTAGTTTTTCACGTGGCTTTCATTGCTCCAACACTTCACTGTGGACATGGTGCTGGGGTTTGAACACACCTAGCAAGTGCCACAACCACTGAGCCACCTCTCCAGCCCCTCTTTTATTGTCTCTTAAGTGTTTTCTTTTTTATTCCTTCTTTATCAGAAGTTATGAAAAAAAAAAAGAAAAGAAAAGGCAGCTATGTACAACAAGCCCTTCATATTCACAGTTTCCATATCCAGAGATTCAACCAATCACAGATCAGAAATACATGAAAAGTGGACCAGGTGCAGGGGCACACACCTGTAATCCTAACAACTTGGGAGGCTGAGATAGGAGGATTGCCAAATACGAGGCCAGCCTCAGCAACTTAGCGAGGACCTTTGCAACTTAATGAGACCCTGTCTCAAATTAAAAATGAAAACAAAAACTGGGGATGTAGCTCAGTGGTAAAGTGCCCCTAGGTTTAATCCTCAGTACCCCCAAAAAACAACAACAACAAAAGCAAACAAAAAACACATGAAAAGAATCAGTTGTGTTTTGAACATGTATAGGCTTTTTATTTCGTTATTATTCCCTAAAGAAAACAACATTTACATTGAATTAGATACCATGAGTAATCTAGAGAAGATTTAACTCAGAAAGTCCTAATGGGTTCAATGTGAATATTTCAATGAAATCGACAGTCGCACTGACGTAGACTGCAAATCATAATCTTAAGCTTATATTTTCCTTTATATATTTTTCATAGGTATATAAAAGTATGCATATTTGAAAAATATTTATGGAAACACTCTCAATGCTATTTTCTCAAAACAATAGACTTCTGAAAATATAATAATTATTTCAGTTACCACAATTTAAGTTTTTATAGGTTTTTTCCACATTGGGACAATAAAGTATACAGAAGAATGTGCATAGGGTATTTGCAAATATTATTCTATTCTCTGTAAAGGACTTGAGGCTCCACGGGTTGATTCTGAGGGGGTCCTGGAGTCAGTCCCTGAGGATGCCGAGGGATGACTTTATATAGTTTTGTAGGCTCATACTCTTTACGTATTTTGAACAGTGAGAGCCAACACTTTTAAAATGCGTACTTACTGGGGCTGGAGCGGTGGCTCAGTGGTTACGGCGCTTGCCTTGCATGTGCAAGGATGCGGGTTTGAACCCCAGTGTCTGGGCAATGAAAGCCACATGAAGAACTTAATAAAATTGATACCCTCTTTTGCTCTCTCTTCCACTGTCCCTCTCTCTCTTTAAAATAAATAGTAAAATAAAATGCTTAGTAGCACCAAGCACTGTTGTAAATGCATAATCCCTCTGTAGTGGGTGCTGCTCTTATTACTGTTCCCATTTCACCGATGGGAAAGTTACGGCATAGAAATCAAGTGCAGACTGTAAACGGAGGAACTTCAGATTTGGACCTGAGCAGTGTGTCTCCAGAGCGGGCTCACGGAACCACTAAGCTACAGTGACTCTAGGATGGGGCAGGTTCATAAGCGTAAAAACGTGAAATCCAGACCACACGGTAGGAGAGTCTTTCTGAAGGTGTTCATGGAGATTCAGAGTCTCAAGTCACAAAACCCAAAGGGATCAGTGGGCTCATTCTTATCCTGCATGTTACTGTCCAAGATGCCAGAGGGAGGAGGGCAACTCACTTTCCCAACCCCATGCCCCAGCTGCCACTTGCCTGGCAGGCCCATGGAGAAATGGAGCCTACTGCAAGTGGGACTGAAAAGACCTGGGAAATTGTGGGTGGTGGTGGGAAGAGGACAGCTAAGGGGTCAACAATGGAGACAGAGATAAACCAATGTTGGTGGCTATAAGCCATAGAATCCCATCCAGCACAAGGCAAGGAATTTGACATAGACACAGCAGTATGCATCCAAAACAGATGGTGTTGTTTGAAATAGAAAGAATCAGAACAAGGTCTTTAGCCACTCTATCATTAAGGTAGATCAAAGATATTTACGTAAAATAGTACAGTGTCTTTTACAAAGATAGAGATGTGTTCTTGGGGGCCAAAGGCAGGGAGAGGAGTAGGAAAATGAATTTGTAAAAAATTAATTAAAAAATCCATTCTGAAATGAAATGGTCCCTATTGGGAAGTGGATGATAAATTCAGGTTTTTTTTGTTTTTTTGTTTTGTTTGTTTTGTTTTGTTTTTGAAGAGAGAGGGACAGTGAGAGAGGAGAGAGAGAAAAACAATTTTATTTAGTTTTTCATGTGGCCTAATAAAGCAATAAGCTTGACACTTCATTGTGTATGTGGTGCTGGGGCTTGAACCCATGTCCTCATGCATGCCAGGCAAGCACCATAACTGCTGAGCCACTGTTCCAGCCCCAGATGATAAGTTCTTAAATGTCATGTCATGTCATTCATTCACTCATTCACCTAACACAGTAAATATGACCAAGAGGCTGAGAGGCAGAGGACACAGTGGAAAATGCTCTGGGGTCGGGGAGACTGGAGCTCCTACCTTGATTCCTGGTGTTTGCTGGGTGGCCTTAGGTAACATCTCTAACACTAACATGTGATTAATAACTAATTTATAGGGTAGATATGAATAAAGCTGCTTGCACACAGTTCTGGTCTATACAGTAAGCCTTTAGTAAACAGTAACTGATAACTCTGCTATATTGATGATCAGAACAAAACAAAAGCCCTGAATTCCTGGTGGAAGAGAAAAACTAAAACAAATAAGTTTACAAAAAAGTTTGATTGAAATTAGTGCAAAGGAAAAGCTATACGGTGCTCTGGGGTCGTTTATAAAGCTCTGAGCTTATCCTGGGGAATTTGGAGATGTTTAAGGTAGCGACTAACCTAATGTCAAGTTAAGGAGCCCAACTTGAGCACTTGCATCTGAGGTTTCCATAAGCTAGTGGGGGTGAGGATTCCAGGCAGCAGATTCACTCCGAGGACCAGCAAGGTGGGAGGTTGGAGGTTGCAGAAAGCTGATGGAGTGGGTAGAAGCCAGCCTGTGGACTGGTAGAAGGGGTGGAGGGCTAAAGTGAAGCAAAGGATTGGACACCCAGGGTGTACGCTGGGAGCCACAGGAAGAGGACTGTGCCAGCCTCGTTCAACCCATGTCCACGTTGATTAACGCAAGAACCTCATGCTCTGCTCCCCTTCTCTGGACACACACTCTGGGAGGTAATAATCTCTTCCCCCAAACTGAGATGACACATGGTTACCTTCTGCGGATTTCCATTACCCAAGATGTGAACAAACTTTACTTCCTGAAATTCATATTGAGACTGCAATAGATGTTTGTTTTCATTTTCTACCTGTAAAATTATACTAACAATGCTTTTCAGGTTACATCACCCCTCTCTGGAAGTTTTGAACCTTTATTTACCTACCACTATTTAACCCCAGCTGGGAGGCCCTGATTTTCTTCTGGAACCCTGATTGCAAAGAAAGTAGTGTGGGTGGTAGGGGGCGAATAAGGTCTGGGAGAGGCAGCTAGTGCAGATAACAGAGGGCCTTCCATGTTGCAGTGGTGACTGCCCCACCCACGAGGCATGCGTTCCTCCTACATGAGGTGGACAAGCAAGGGCCATTTAGGTGGATCCAGGAGTGAAGTGAGCACACCTCTGTGGGACAGTCTGCAGCTAGATTCTTTTTGTTTTGGGAGGAGGTGGCCTTATATATAAAAGAATTGACTTGGGGGGCTGGAGCGGTGGCTCAGCGGTTTCGGCACTGAGGACCCGGGTTCAAACCCCAGCACCACGTACACAACTAAGTGTTGGAGCAACTAAGGCCATGTGAAAGACTAAATAAAGTTGTTTCTCTCTTTCTCTGTCTCTCTCACTGTCCCTCTCTCTTTAAAAAAGGATCGACTTGGTCCACCGTCAGACTCGAGAGTTAGTTTTTCCTTGAGATTTGTTTCTGAGCCCACTGGACTTATCTTATTCCAGAAAATCAAAGGATTTTCCTCACTCTTCAAGCTCCATAGATCTCACTCACTTTGGAGGAGCTCACTTTATTGTCTTTGTTCCAACTTGGGATCTCCAGGTAGTACTGGGGGCCTGCAGATGCTGGAGTTCTCTAAGCGATTTTAATATTACAAATGAAAACAAAATTAATGCATTGACCTGGGGGTGAAGGTGCATAGGTTAGAGGAACTCAAAGGCTTTGCATTGTGTTAGAATTGTATCTACCCAATGTAGTGACACTGGCCATGTGTGCTGATTTCATGATATATTTAATAAATGCAGTTTGATAGGATCTTCTGGACTGGAATAATAATTATAATAGGTAGTGGTCAAAGATAGGGGTTCCCAGTTCTAAAAGGGTTGTGGAAAAATTGATAAGAGAATTAACTTCTGCCAAGCAAGAGGGAATAAGATTATAGGAGAGTGGTATAAGCCTGGTAAAGTTGCCTTCTGCCTGATGAAGGGTCAAGGTCAAGACCAAGCATGGAACCTGGTAGAAAGAAAGGAAAAGCAGAGGTGTTCTGTCACACATTTCTGCTTGTCTTTGAGTGGTGGTCACCAGTGCCAAGCATGCCTTAGGAAGATGTTCTGTTTCCTTCAGGCTGCTTGTCTAAACTTGGCATTGGTTGGAACCTACCTTAGATGCACAAGCAGTACCTTGCTCCATGCCACTGCCCCTCATCTTGGAGAAGCCACGTTCCGTTTAGCCCTGTGCAAGAAATAGCATGTAATCCCATTCAACTATGATGATAGGAAAGTCTTATTTATCCATTTTCCATCCAACCTTTCAGCAAATGTGGTACTGGGGATGTGTGAGCCCTCCGTGTTGGAGCCCAAGATCTATGAAGGTGATGATGCCCCACACGCCAATACCAGCACAATGACACTCTTGCAACTTCGTTGATGAATTGTAATTAGCCAGCTTTTGGTTCAGTGGTTGGAAGTCTCCTAAGCTTCCAGTCAAGAAAGGAACTAGGCGGGATTGATCAGCAGCTGTGGTGCCCATGGAAGGCAAAGCCCAGGCAGAGTCACCAGGCCTGGATTAAAGAAGCAGTAGAGCCAAGGTCACCCGAGACACTGGCATCTCCTTACAGCGTCTTTTTCTGCACGTGGACATGAGCACCCTCTTATCCCCTTTTAGGAAATGAATTGAGTATGGCTGGAGAGTGCACAGCATTCTTATACATAATGCTTTTCTGAGCTTGGGTGTCCCAGCTGGTTGTACTTAGAAGACCAGAGATTCAAGGGCCATCAACATTTAGCCTTCATCCCCTAAAACTCCCAAGGTCTGGGCCATTAAGCTCCTGACAGGTGTTGCTTGCAGATGGAGCAGTTACTTACGCTTCTGGGAGCGTCAGAGCAGCCTCCTGGTGCCAGCTAACCCCAGTGCTTTCCAAAAAGCAGCAGGTGAAAATCAGTGCACTTGACTGAGCATAAGGCTCCGGCTTCTCTCATCATTAACGAACGGGTCAGCCAACCAGAGGCCAATAGAAAGGTGCTTCTTTGGGTAAGGAGGAAGGAAAACAGGCACCCCATTGAGCACCTACCAAACTAGCCCCCACTTTGGCACTTCAAATGGTCAATTTTAGCTGATCAGGTTCATTTCGCAATCGGGTTATGTGATTCCCAAGCACTACTTCTTATCTCTGAATAGAGGTGTGAAAATAGAACCGACTTGGCACAGACTGGCCGCCTCAAGGAGGGTCTTTGTGTGAGGCTCAAGGCATGTAGGAGGGAAAACAACACATGATGTATTCCCCCTGCCTCATCTATTTTTGCTTCCCTTCATTCAGCTGAGACCAGACACCAGTCTACTACCTGAATTAGGCAGTATGCGTGGCCACTGCAGAGAGAACACTTGTGCCATGATGTGGGGCCTTTGCCTCCACCTCAGGAGAACCTGAGGCCCCAGTGACCTGCTCAAACGGCTGGTGGATGTTCCCCAAATGTGTAGTGAACCATATTCACAAAACACAGCCTGCTCCACTCGCTGCCCTCTTGGGATTGAGAAGCAAGATGGCGCCATGCCAGCTGCCTCACAAAGTGGCGTTGTTAACTCTCCTTTAGATGT